>VZRS01012612.1:574451-601420 GCA_013398055.1 Ifrita kowaldi
AGACACGGTGTGGGGTGTGGGTGGGGAGTGTCCTCATCATCATGAAAGTCGTCTTAACCTTGCATTCATTCTAATTTCAAAACAAATTTATTTCTTATGTAACAGCTTACTATTGTTGCTAGTTACTTCACTGATATACAAATACTTTTTGCAGGCAAAGCCCCAGCTTCACTGCACTTATATTTAAAACTAGAATATATTTAACCTCTGTCAGATGCCAAAAAATCTGTTTAGTAGTTTGAAGTTAAAATAACTCCTTTTTATTGCATCTTTTGCTTAACATGTTTTCAAAAGCAAAAATACAGTTAGGCCAATCTCGAATAGTAGAAAATTTAAATCTTTTTCTGTGTGAGATTAACAGGGCTATCCAGTGGGTGCTATTATCTGGCATTATCTCATAGAATTAAAAATTTTCCTTTGCAAAATGAACTCTCATCTAACAGCCAAGTGCTTTTCATCCCCATTGAAAACTTTTGCTGTTATTTTTGTATTTACTGTTAGCTTTGGTAGATAAGTTACTAATATATATCTGTGCAATTTTCTTGCAAAGTCTCTGAATGGCTTTCATAGCAATTTCTGCCATCAGGGACCACTGTTTATTAAAACCTTGTTAGATAGTTATTTGACAGGTTTAAAACTCCAGGCTTTGACACAGCAGAGGTAGCTCTTGGATGATGATTTCTCAGCACATCCTTCACAAGAAGCTGTGTCTCACCAAGCAGAGTGAGTCCTAAACTTAGAAGCAGGTATGGTGCAGACAGATCAAAGAAGATAGTGAAAAACATGTTTTATTTTGTTTTACTTTTGTTTTGTTTTACTTTTGTTTTACCTGGTATAGTTATCATGAAAGCCTGCTACAGTTATTGTGAAAAGACCTCAGTCTTATCTTAAAGGAAGTAAAACTTTTCTGAAGGACGAGCAGGAACTGAAGGAGTAAGCCAAAAAATACAAGTCTTTGGTTTACCTGAGTTCTTAAAAAACAGTCATGCTCCAACCTGGGTAAAGGAATACAGTGGAGCAGAGACAAGGAAATAGATGGGAGAATCTGCTCTAAGAAGTTAATGCATCCACTGATGGCCCAGGAGCACATGCACCAAGGTGAACTCTTTGTCTGCCTCTTCCCCCTCCCCTCAGCCTCCCTGCTAGTCTGGGGACTTAAGGCAAATGACAGTCATGGGTTCCAGCAGCAAAAAGTGAGAGCAGCAGATTTCATGTTGTTCCAGCACTCAGAAATTCAGTGAAACTGAATGCTCAGGTTGCTGACATATGTTGTGGAGACAGATTTCCGCAGTATGCAGACTGAAATGCATAATCTGAACAAGGTTATGAGCCAAACATCTTCAGTGTTTATTGAAAACATCCCTGATGTTTAAAATTCTGTGGTCTTCTGAAATCCAGCCCTGCAGTTATTTCTCCCTTTCAGAGAGAAGGAGACACACAGATACTTTGGGAACACGTGGGTCCCTTTTTTCCCCTCCCTCCTAGCCAGAGAGACAGTTTAGCCTGCTTTTCCTGGTTCACATCCTGGGATGAATCACTGCAGACAAACAGCTCCAGCAGAGAGGCAGCTCAGAGGCCCTTACAGGAGCAGAAGAGGAGCAGTCTGTCACTCTGGGCAGGGTTCACTGTGCAGAGACAGGGAGAGAGGAGGAGAGTGATTTATGTGGGTCCCTTTATAAGGGAGTCTGGCGTTCAGATACAGTGTGGGATTTTTCTTTGAAAAACAAACAAATACTAGTTATACTTCCCTGTCTGGAAAAACTTAGTCCTTTAGCCAGTCCCTCTCCTCTTTGCTCATTCTTTTAACTCTCACTCATGCTAAGCTGCTTTAGAGGTATTTTTGGAGATATTCGGACTTGGAACGCTGTGTTCCTCCTAGCTGTTTTCAAATCTTCCTTTCCACAGCACTGGTCTTTAGGCCAGCCAGAAATAAGGATATTGCTGAGCACAAAAAAGTCCTTGTGTATCTTCCCCAATAACTACTTTAAAGACTGTAACATATCTGCAGAGGGATTTCAGCATACTTTAAAAATGCCAAAGGACATTTAAAGGCAGTGTCTGGTGACATTACGCATGACAACTCTTTGCTTCAAAGGTGGGAAGTGAGAAGAAATAAAAGCTAGACGGGATTATTTGTTCAAATGTACCAAGACTTGGCTCTGTATGAAGGGGTGCTGTAACCTCTTAGCTCATGTAAAACTGCCCCTTGTCCCAGTCTCTGCATGTGTGCATATGAGTAAAAGAGGGAGCAAGTGAGAGTATGCTAGTGGCAGTACACAGAGCTGTTCCTGTCCATGAGGCACTGGTTTTCTGGAATTGATATCTTGAAAATTCAGAAATCCTACAAATAGAAGAGAGAAAGGCTTTTGTGTAGAAGGAGAGAACTGCTAAAGTTCTACAACTCCAAATATCCATGCTCAGTTCTGTAATATTTTAATGTCAGACATTTCATTTGTTCATTGTTTTCTGTCAACAATTTTTGGTGTAGGTAAAATACATAAAATGTGTATACACACACACACATACAGACACACACAAATGTGAAAAATGC
Organism: Ifrita kowaldi; assembly: GCA_013398055.1. NCBI lineage: Eukaryota > Metazoa > Chordata > Aves > Passeriformes > Cinclosomatidae > Ifrita > Ifrita kowaldi. The sequence continues at coordinate 577,003 of VZRS01012612.1, forward strand.
CATGGTTATTTATTTTATTGAGAGCTGTTGGATTATATTGAGAGCAAAGATATGCATTACACTCCATTTATTTTCTACTCAGTTTAAAACAGTGTGCTACAAGCAATCAACCTGTAGTTAAAAGAAATTCAAGCCATACTATTCCTAGGAGTCTTCTGTGCCTTAAAGGTCCACACAGATCTCACATTGAGGTAGAATCAGTTGTAATCTTGGTTTCAATAATTTTGAGGGGAGGCTGGATTTACCCTGAATGTTTCCTAATCCCATGACACTTTCATGGCATGCAACTCAATGTGCAGTCACTCATAGCATGACAATTTCTGTAGTGTGCATTACAAAGAATGGATTATTTTCTCTAACAAATCTTGTGGAAAATATTCTGCACTGCTTTCTGGGAGGGGTTTTAATCATGAAGGAAAAAAAGCCCTGATAAAAATATTCTGTGAAAGGTGATTTAGGTTGGTAGATGAAAACATTAAGGTTTTAGCACACTTTTCTCTGGTTTGTCACCAAGTAGAGCAAAGGTGGACCTAATGGGAATCTACTTAGCATTTTCTTTTAAAATAACCCTGTGACAGATGCCTGTACTACTGTGCAGAGCACTTAAAGTCTGACTTTCAGAATGATTTATGTCGTTCAGCATGCTAATAGGTTCTTTCAAAGGTACTTTTCCACTACTTCCTTAACAAATTGGTTCAAAGTAAGATACTCATGACTGTAGCATACAGAGAAAACACATATTGCTACCACAAGAGTTATTTTATTTTCTACCATTGATGCCACGATGATTTTTTGCCTTTTTTCATATACACCTTTCATATACCCTTTTATATAGCTTTTATGTATCCCCAGTGCTTTCAGCATGCATACTTGTAATTCCTTAAGTCTGATAACTTAGCTTAGACCCAATATTCTGTTAAGCCAGGAGACCAAACATCCTGGAGGCCTCGCAGTTGGAGGCCAGAAAGCCCTATGGTATCCTGAGAAGCCAAGGTCTTCCCTAGAACATCCTGTAAACTAAGGTAGGCCCATCCAAGAGGGGATTCCTCGAAATGGAGAGTTTGTTCGAGCCTCTCATTGGGGAATCTTTGATAAATATACTAATTTGCAAGGCCTATAAATTGTATACACAGTCTATCATGTGTGTGCATTTCGGCGTGCATTTCGGCACATTCCACCTGGACAGAGTGGTGCACCTTGAAGATCCTTAAATAAATACCAAGATAAAAACCTCTTTTCCCCTTAACCATGTCTGGCTCTTAATTTTAAGACCAGAGAAAGGCAACACCATCAACACCAGGATGGTGCCTCTATTTTCAGAAGTGTCAGGGCTGAGGGGCAGTACTAAGGTGGAGTTTCTACCTATACTCTTATAGAAAACAGCAAAACCTACAAAAATAAAACCAACAACAACAACAGCAGAAAAAAGCACTTAATGGCAACTGCATTTAGTTTTCATGAAGATCAAACAATTTGTTGGTAGTTCATAAAATTTTAGGTACACTAACACTGCTTTTATCACACTGTGCTTTTCCACCTCTTACCTTTTTTCTTTTCCATAGGCTGGTCTCCTGACTCAGTCAAGACTGCACGTGAATGGTGGCAGCCGCTTGGAAATGCCTTTGTTATTCATCAGAGACTGTTTGAACTTATGCCAGTGCCTTTGATGGGACCTCATTCAGAAGCCATCAGGATCAATGGAAAAGCTCCAGTTAACAAGGCCTTGATGCCAGTCCAAATCTGATACCAAAGGTCTCCCAAAAAGGATCTGCTTATGATAACACAGAGTATGGTGCTTGATAATTCTTGTGCATGGGCACATTTTTCATGGGGAAGAAAATGTATTTGCTTGCATTCCACTACAGAAAATCTTGCATGTGTCCTTGGGTTTTTGGCAGATGTTGAAAGCTGATCAGAAGCAGATGATGTGAGAGCAACAATATGTCCCTGAGCAACAGCAAAGAAGCAGGTGCAGGAGGAGCATATGCCAGATTCCCATCAGCAGAAGGAGCTGCGTGGAGAGCTCTCTGGGACTGCATGTGAGGTGCACGCTCCACTTTTCTTCTGGCGCTGGGGAATATTAATGTCTTCATCAGGCCAAGCAAATGATTTGCAAATTTAACTTTCAATTATGTAATAATTCATATCATAAATACCTAGAGACTCTAGTGCAAGAAAATTTCTCATGCAAAACAACCTGGTCTTTAAAAACCATCATATTTTACTTTTAAAATTGAATGTCCATTAAAGAATTATGAAGGAAATTAGAAACCTTAGCTGCCTCAAAATCTTTCCTACTCATCCAAGAACATGAAAAGTTTCAACTTATTTATTTTTTAATAAAAAACATTAGTTTCAAAAAATACTGTATAAATTTAATTTGAAATGGTTTGATGAGACCAGTTCTGAAACACTCTTAAAAAAAAAATTAAGAAAAGCAATGGTTCAGTGATTGGAAGCTTTTTTCTGCTATTCAGCCCTGGCCCTCTGCTTTGCTTTGAATGGAATAAATAAAAATATGTCAAAATTGAGCAATTCTGGATAGAAGTTATCCATTTTTCTCCAGTGTCATATTATGGTCTTCTGAATGGAACTGGACAAAAGTCTGGTTTATGAAATACATATGCATATGTGCGCATTTTACCTTGAGACAAAGCCAAGATATTTCTAAAACAAAAAACATCACAGCCTCCACATAAGAGCCATCAAAAAGCAGCGAGTGCACAAGAGTATAAACTTGCACTGTGCTGGATCTGTTTCTGAACTCATACGTTTTCATGCTAGTGACCTGAAACTCATCATCAGGAATAAAGGTGCTTTCTCTCTTTCTTCCCAGCTTCAGTGGAAACTTTCTTATTAGAACCTACAGGAATATTTGTATTTGATATTTTTTCTCTTAAGAAAACTTTTCTTAGAAATCTCCAATTCTTCTCTTGAACCATATGATAGCATTTAATGAACTGGCTAGAAATCTAAATGAATAGATTTTTTAAAAAAAAAAAAATCTTATTTTCTGCTTTTTCAAGTAGTATTGAAAGGCCACAGGACAATAGAGACAAAGCACCTCCACTGGCCTAAGTTTTTACCACTTAGTCACCTCTAAAGTACTCAGAGCATGACAAGGATTTTGTGAATTATGTGTTTTGGAACAATTTGCATTGTCACTAACGTAATCTAATACAAAAGATCTAGACCAAGTGTTAAAAATACTAGGAATTCTCTTTGAGATAACCAGCAAAAAAATTTGTTTCTAAGTATTTCACAGCACTGCATTGACAGATTTCCCAGTTATAGCTTATGCTAGGAATCACTCTATAGCTAACCTTGAATTTTAATCAGAAATACTTGAAGAGGTTGGAATGGGAATTCACGGACTGACATCCTTAGCTATCTCAAATTGTTTGATAAATGACACGTGGATACAGAAAGTGTTTGGAATGGTGATTTAAATTAACCCACCTGACTGCATTGAATTTATAAACCACCTGTATCGCTTCTCCCAAACCATGTCTATTCCCTGTGCTCATAAATACTACAGAGGCTATAAAACTTATCCTCTAACCCTCACACAGGTATTACAAGACCGAACCTTCTATGACCAGAAGTGCCACACTGACATTACATCTAGGTCTTGGTAGAAAGAACTGCAAGAACTTTGCATCTATCTCTAAGGGAATTGCCTTTGCAGTAGGAAATGAGCAAATTGGTCATTCCAAACGAACTACAGGAATTTCTTGGAGTCAAAGGGGAATTAGAAGACTTATGAGGAGCTGAAATATCTCAGCATTTGTTAGGAAATCCTAGAATTCCTATCCAGAAATGTGTTCCAGTTACACACCCATTCAAAGCAGGCTAGGGAGAAAAAATAGTCAACAAGGCAGCCCTCTTCACAACAGATAAAGGGGTAAATTCCAGTTTAGATATCCAAATTTCTTCAGGGAGCTTTTTAAACTCTCCTGGTTTAGACTGGCAAAGAGTTGTTCATGCTAGAACTTTAGCAGGAAGGATGGTATAGGACATAATGAAAATCAAGATGAAAAATCTAGAGAATGATAAAATGTTGTAGTTTTGAAAGAATAGATTATAAACCAATGTCCTAAAACACATGTTCTTCATTTTCCCTTCTTTTCCCCCACTTGAGTCCAGAAGGTACACAGGTTGACATCATTTTGTAATAGTATCTTTAATTCAGAAATTACTCACAATCATAATACTTAATTTTACGTGTAAGTTCACTGAGTTCGCCTAAATACATTATGCTTTTCCAAAATAATTACAGATTTATTTATCCAAATTAAAATGAAATATCCTTAAAATTAACTTTGTGACAGCTGGCAATGGGTCCATTGGAACCAGATGCCATCTGGGGATAAACAGAGAGCATCATTTTCCAGCCATTCTTCTGTCCCCTTCGGATCTACTACTGCATGAGAGACTGCACAAACAGGAATAGGAGTCAGTTATGCTAATCCTGGTCACACACCATGCCTCCACAGAAAATCCCCTGAGATGATATGCAAGACATAATTGCTTCTGTTTATGGAGAGTAGAGCAGAACAGAGAATGTGTCTTGAAATCCTTTGGGAAAGTGGAGCTGAGGATGAAAAGTTGGACATGACTGAAATTAGAAAATGGATTTTGGGGCTTTTTGCAAACATCAAATGTTTACAGCTGATTTTTAAGCTGATCCAGTTTAAAAATCCAGCTGAACCACTTTTCTTGAGACACTTCTACCTGCAGAGTCTCAGACTAACCAAATTGAATATCTCACAGTCTTGGGAAAGATGATTTCATAGCTTCCTCTGGCTTGTGGTGTAGCTACTCTGTTCAGCTGGTGTCATGGATGAGTGGAATGCACCTCACTCAACAGAGAGAAGCAGTAACATGTTTTATTGAAGTGAAACAATATTTTAAGGGAGTTCAATAAATTTGATGGAATGTAACAGATTTTGGAATGATCCACACAGAGCCTGGAGACACAAGGGGTAAGGAAGACCCTCTCATTGATTCATGAGGTTCAGAGAGGACACGCTTCATCCCAAAACTCTGGATGGAGCCTAGGTATGGCTAGGTCCAATCTTAGTCTCTGACTTAGACAATGGTTTATGCCTAATGGATTAACTATACAATGTTTATAATAATATCGAGTAGCTACGCGGGTTAATAAGGGTTTTTCAGTAGTAATTCAGCGTGTTATCCGTCTCTGAGGATCTGTCACAAGTAAGGGGTGTCTCTACCTTGAGCAAAGAATTATCTCAGTCTCAGGTAAGGAGTATTCCAGCTTGCAGGCTCATCACAGGGTATGAGGTCTCTGTTTCTTCTTAGTCAGCCTGAACCAAAGTACTGGATGGAGTCAAGTGTATCCATCACAGATAGTCTCTGGATAACTGAAATAGTTTTGGTTTCTCAGATACTTGGAGAGGTATGCCACGATATAGATGGAGGCTAGAAACCTTGCTGTCAGCTGTTTATTTGAAAATATCCCTGCAGATGTAGAAAAGGATCTTTTTACCCTCCTGCCCTGCTCCCCCTGCCCTTCAGCTTCAGAAATGCTAGAACCAAGTATAATTCCTCTTCCTTTCCAGTTTGGTTTTGTTGTCCTTTTATTTTTTTTTCCTTCTCTTGTTGGTCTAATTACATTATGCAGTTGTCTTCTGTCAGCAGGAAACATATGAGAAAAGGTTTGGAAATTTATATGCTGAAGCTCTCTACTCTCTTACAATCTCAGCAAGAGCTGATTTCTAATCCTTTAAATATCAGGATTTCATTAAAGTTTTCTATTCCCCTTCTAATTCTCAGTATGATTCACAACTGAATTGAGCATTAGGCTGTTTAAACAGTAAAACATTTACACAGAAGAACTCCAGCTGTAGTGTAAATACTATTTAACAAGATTTTTTTAAAAGACATAGTCCTGGAAAAGTCATTATAGCTATTTGTTTGCCAGAAACTATAGGAATAAGAGAAAAATCCTTTGTGTGTCATTTATTATTGTCACTTTATAGGTCAGGGAATTATAAACAGCTCTAAGTATTTTGCAATAGCAACTTTTTACTCAAAGCTCTTATTTTTAAAAAGCAGTGTCTGGTTTTTAGCTGTTACAGTACTTCAGTGCATACTTTCAGTCACTTCAGCTGAGTTCCTTAAGTTTTTTTACAGTTATTGATGCCAAGAAGATTTTATAGCCACATGTTAATTCTACCAGTTTTGCTTACTGTGTATATAAATCTTGTACCAGCATTGTGACTGTCAGTCAGAAAATAACTTTTATAAGTATGACTGCTAGATGGTTTACTTAATCTAATAGCTTCCAATCCACATAAAGTTAGTTAAGAGTTCCTGCTATAACCTTTTGTCACAAACTTGCATAAAACTCACATAAATCCCATAAATATATACTACTTCTCACCAACTTCAATTCCTTCTGCTGACACATGTTCCATAGTAAATTTGGTATAACCTATTGATAGACTCCATATGAGGCTGTGAGATATTTGTTCATAGGGTTGGATAGTCTGAAACTCCCTAAAACACACATGGGAGAAATACCTTGACTGTCCAGTGGTTTTAAAGTCAATATTGTCCTGCAGCCTTTCCCTTTTCATAACAAGGAACTCCAAAGGCTAACTAAACTCTGACTAAACTAAAATGCAACATGAGTTGCTTACTAGATTTCTGAGACAATGCATCCAATGCATTTTAACAAACTTAGGAAGATATTTTGTGCTCTCACTTCCACATAAATTCTCAGTGAAAGACCAGACTTTAAATGTGTGTTAAAACTTCAGTGGGAGTTCTTAGGTGGTGAGATACATTCTTACTGGTTTTGCAGGGTCATCCTCAGTCCTTATGTTTTTCAAAAGAAAACAAAACCTTTTCATTTACATAACATATGAAAATAGAGTCAAGAGACAAATATACTGTTTTCAAAATATGGTGGTAAAAGAAAAAATTAATGCAGTTGTACTGGTGCAACTGAAAATTATATGCAAAAACATTTTCATCAAACCAGTACAAGCTTTTCATCAAACAAAAATTAGTAAGCCAAGATAATATATAAAATCACTATTAATTTTAATTTTCCTCAAAATTTTGCTCTCAGAAGACAGGAATTACCTTTAACAAGGAAGGCCAAAACAGATAAAGAAGTAACTAAGAACAAAAGCCTAAGAAAAGCAACTGCTGTGAAGTAATCATGATCATCAAAAAGGCTTTATCATAATTTTCTAATATTTCCCAGCTTAGGCCAAAAATAAAATACAGTACATGAGTTAAAACCTGCAGTGGGAAATTACAAAATTTAGGAAATCAGAGAGTTCTTAGGAAAAGAGGAAGATTGCTGACAGGTGTTTTCAAAAACACCCAGAACCCTCCTGAATATATGCAGAGTTTTCCAAACATGATATCTTTACAGACCTGTGTAAGGATAGCAGTCAAATCTGAGGTTAAATCAGAACAAAGTCTTCTGTGCTTGTGTCATGTGTGCTTCCCTTTCAGAATGTTAAATTACCTGGGCCAGTAGCTCAGTGTGTGAGCCAGACAGACCAGGGAGATTAGTCCCAGATATTAAAGTTTGGCTCCAGCTCAGCAATAGAAGATCCATTTTTCATGTACCTACAGTGAACAGATAGTTGCAAGTTCTTTTACAAGGTAAGAATACTTTTGCCCTAAGCATCAGTCCTATATCAAAGAATTCCATGTAGTACACTTCACATTGTCATTAAAATATGAGTAAAAAAAAGGTTTTACAATATTTTCTTGTTCTTGTCTTGTGCTGTAATTTCCTTCTTGCTTCTCCCACTATGTATTTTTAGCCCTTCCCTTACTCATTTTTACTGCTTCTTTAATTCCTTGTTTCCACCTCAGAAGAACAGTCAGCTCCTGAGCAGCCAGTAAGTTTACTCACACAGATATTAAAAAGATTAGTGCATCATTTCTCTTGGTGATACTATGTGGGGGAACTAAAAACATGAAGTTGCCAAGAGAAATTCATTGGAGAGTCAATTGTTTAAGGCTGACTATAAAATTATAATGCAAGCCCAACTCATACTCATTGCTACCCAGCCAAATCCTGAGAAATAATAAATTACCAATGATAGCTATTTCGCACAAGGTTGGCTGCCCTAGCAACAAAGTGTCCTTGGCAAGCCTTCCTTTTGCTGATCCTGCTTTATCTATAGCAGATCAGAGAGGTGGAAACCATGCCCCACAGCAGCCAACCTTCCAACCACCAACAACCAACCCTGTATGAAAGGGCTGCTCACCAGCAGTGAACCACAAAAAAGGCATGGTATGCATACAGTGGATACTCCCAGCCTTCTGCTCCACAAGTGCCTTCGATGCATTTTCTGGTATCAGTATCTTATTTCAGTATTTAATCTGTAAGGGTAAATGCAATTCATTCTCAAAAAAAAAAAAGTGAGTAGATGATATGTTGCAAACCTGGACTAAGGCTGAGTTATATGTAACTGTTACATGCAAGAAGTAGATGTGTTTACCTATTACTAATTACTACTAATTATAAATTCATTAATCATAAGGAACATTAAAAGCAGGATGACTACAATTCTTTAAAGCATTGTTAGAAAAAAATTCTGTTTCATATACATTTTCACTTTAAGCAATATGTTATTGCTTTGCTTTTAAAAAGTTTGGATATTTTACACTCAGTCAGCTTCCCTACCTCTCTCCTTAGCAACATTTTACTTTCTCAATAGTTTATGTATCAAATGTGCTTACATCAAAAGCCTTCTTCTGCCTCTTTCCAGACTTGCAGTTATTTGCAGTACTCAAGCTACTTTCTTTTTTGTTCATCATTGCTACTGTTAAGACTTCTCCCCACTAAGTTGTGATTGCATTAACATGATCCCAGTGCTGCCTTAACAGCTCACAGTGATGTCTGCTCCTTTTATGGAAGTCTAGTCTCTAAAACCAGTTATTCACTTGTCAGGATATGACAGCACAAATATCACCTCTGGCAATGCATAGACTGGAAGGAAACCCATCCCAAGTCCTATTTACACTGCAACTGTTTACTGTCCACTTACAAGGTAAGGATACAACCAGTTAAAAATTTTACAGAACCCCTGTGGAATGTGGTTCACATTCCCTTGCAAGTAAATTCACTACACTGTTGACAAATTTTTTATCCATTCCTACAAGTTTGTTTAAGCTGTAAAGCTGCTTTCAGTTCCACATAGGGAAGGTCAAAAATACCAAAATCTCTGACCGTAAACAAGAAACTTGAAATATTATAGGCCTAAACTGTGAACCACAAACCCAAACCAGAAGACACTAGAGTCAGCCTAGGCTCATATCTTTCCAGGGAACAGGCTTCAACAACCCCAGGCCATGAAATATACTCTGTGCCTGAAGAGGGTAAAAGGACCACAGCTTCCCTGACAACATGACCTTCCCTCCTGATTCCAGCTTTAAAGGTCGATGTGTTTCTCACCACTTCATCAAAACAGAGTTGTTTGGACATAAACACAGGGCACAGAGTTCTTTGCGGCACCTCTGAACACCTTGCGGGTTATCTACTTGTTGTTTTCAGTCCTTGCCAATAAGGGTGGCAGGAAACTGTAAAACCAATCTGCAAAATATACATTTGGTAAATTGTTTTAAGGAGAGGTAGGAGAGAAAGCGGACCAAAAACGAACAAAAATAATTAAAAATATAATGGGAGAATTCCAGCTTAGAAACATAATTCTATTTTTTTCCTAATGTTCTGCAGAAACCAAAGTCTACATCAGGTCAGTTCTGATCATCCAGCATGCTTAATTAGATTGTTATTATTTTGTGTCTCTGACATTATCTGCATCTTGGAAGAATTTGTTTTCAGTACAGCAGCACATTTTTAATCCTATTAGCTATGTGAAAATAATGAGTGAAACCAAAAATAATCTGTCTATAGAATTTCTGATTTGTTGGCCGGGTGACACAGCAGCACGACTTTTGTATCACAAAATAGCGTACTGAGTACAGAAATCACTAAATGAAGATTTTCCCTTGCTGTCAAACTGAAAGAACTGTGATGTGCCAAGGAGTGAGGGACCCTGCTTTGCAGGAGTCTAACAGTAACTTCATATCCGTGCCATTTCTCCAGGCTCAGAGTAAACTGGAGAACAGCATTAAAAAGCAATGCTTTATATTGCTAGTCTACAGACTGATTTGCAGGTTAAATGGACAAAATTGATGGGAATCAAGTGACCTCTGGGGAGAGAGCCATAACTTCACTTTCTGCCTTGGTGTTTTGTATCCTGACAATCCTTAGTCCAGAAGTTCACTTAAGCTTCAGGTATCTGTGAAGAGCTAGAAAAAAAATGCAGCTCTCATTTAATGTTGAGAATGAGATATTTTGAGAATGAAAAGATCAAAAAAAACCTATATTGAATAAGGTTTGGTTGTAAAAAGAGAGTTTTTTAATGCTTATTACTTCATCTGACTATATATAACAAGTGAAACTCAGGAGAGTGAAAACACATCTGTGAGAGGGAAAAATATTCTCTAGAACCATTATTCCTATTTTTTCACAAGAATAAGAAACCTTTCCTACGGATCCCATTGATTTATTGCTCAGATATTGATCCATGAGATACAAAAGCATTCTGACTGGTGTTAAGAGAAGGATACGTCTGCCCAAGCATAAACAAAAAGTTAGCCCCAAGTCCCAGGTAAATGCTAAATGTGCTTTGGGTCCCTTTATAGTCCTTTAATGCAATAGGTACCTCTGGATATCAAATCAGATCAATTTATTCTAAAAATAAATACCTAATACATGCCAGAATAAATGTCCTTTGAAAGTGCTTGTTGATCACTATAAAGGGAGCGACTGCTTTGGATTTTAGGGTTAAACTTTGTAACACCTAAAATTAGCTGACATAAATATCACCCTACATGCTTCCCTTTGTCCTTGTATCTTCAGAGTTATCAGAGTATTAAAAAAATGATCAGGGGTCTTTTTTCAGTGGCAAAATACAGGACTTTTTGCTGACAGTTGCCAAACTGAATCTAGCCTGAGCCAAAGAAATACTGCAGGGCTGCAATGTAGGATCACATGCAAATCATTCTTCCAGGCATAAAGACTAACAAACAGAAAACAACAGAAGTACTGTTTTTTGCTAATCTTCAGCATGGTTCATCAAAGTAATGAGAACATACTGAAAAAGACGAGTGTCATTAACCTTCTCTTAAAGGAAGGATAAATCTTACTTTACAACAAACGTGCCAGCAAGAAGAGTGGTACCCTTCAAGCATGATAGTTGTCTTATTGAAGAAAGACTTAAGAAATCCAAATGAATTTCACAGTTCTTAACTACCTTCATTCTTCCTGCACTTTGAAGGAAAGTTAGGTTTAGTGGTTCTCTCTGGCACCAGAAACAAGGGAGGTTAATACTTAACAAATGAACAGAACTGCAGTCTGAACAATATTACCACAGAATTTTTTTGGCTTGAATTACTTCTATCAACTGTCTGTTCAGCCTAAAGTTTAAATTGGCAGCACTCAAGAGTTCTCAGTGAAGTTAGCACAGCTGATTACTTTCACGTCCAGCCATCCACAAATATCTCAACATGTTGAAAGTCACGGAAATTTGCTAAGAACATGAACACCGTGGAATTCATAGCTCCCCAGACAGCTGTTACAAAATGCAAGCAGGGGTCCTGACCCTGTGGATGCTCAGTTCATTAGGTTTATACAGGAGAATAAGTAGTTGAAGTATCAGCCCTTTGGCTAAACACTCAATATTCTAGCAGCTGATGTGCTGTGGCTGACATTCACTAAAACTGTTTATCACAATTTTCTTCCTTCTACTGCTATTTTCTTTAACTCTGACTATTATTTCTTCCCACATGTTTAGAAGAGAGTTCTGAGACCTGAAATTTCATGTGTGTTACCTAAACACAACTATAATATGCTCAATGACATGGTTGTTTAAACAACACTGCGGCACAAAATGTAAATAATTGTAGGTCATGATGAGTGTGACAGTCATCATAATCAAGTCTGTGATGAGGATAGTAAGGGGGATATAAAACATGGCATTCCTGCAGAAGCTTCTTTCTCTTAGCATCAACATTTGAGTAAGAGCAGTCTTTTAAAAGTACATTCAATAAAAAGGTTAAAATCAGGTACACTCTGTGCTGTTTTATGATATATTCATTCAGCATAGTGAGTAGGGGTACTGGTCTACTCTGTAAAATGGAAATTATATGAGGTGCTATAGTTAGGCATGGTGCCATTACTCTGTAAATCTGTCAGGAGAATTGGTTAAATCTCTCAACAATCTTGTCTAAAACATGAAGTGGGGGAGAGAATTTGTCTGATTTTTCAACGTTATTGGCACATCAGTAACTAATAACAACGGTCCCTAGTGTGGGTATGCCAGGCAATTGAGTATCTCCCAAACTACTCCTAGGCATGACTCAGAAGCAAGCATGTGCCACTGACCATATCTAAAAGGCAGCCTGAACGTGACCACCCTGCTCTGGAAGGTAGGACAATTTAATAGTACAAATTACATCAAGCTGCACTGCTGGCATCAGGATGTTGCCAGCTTGAAATGTTTAGCTTACCATTATAGCCTGTGTGTCCAATAATGCTAAGGATTTCAAAGGTATTATATATCCATATTTTCATATATATACACATATATGCGTATGCATTATATTACATTATAAAACATTATGCTATAATATTATTCTATTTTTATTTTATTATGCTTATACAATTATACTATATATAACTATATCTTTTAGGTTAACTTATTTTCCTTAATACAGTACATTATAAAATGCAATATTATAAAACTATTATAAAATATTGTGTCATATTTGTTAGGTTATAATCACATGAGAATAAAGTAGGGTATTGGGTTTGCATGGCCAAGCTTTGGTAGCAGGTGGCTAGAGGGGCAGCTTCTGTGAGAAGCTGCCAGAAGCTTCCTCCATGTCCAGCAGAGCCAATCCCTGGTAGCTCCAAAGATGGAAGTGCTGCTGGCCAAGGCTGGGCCAATTAGAAATGGTGGTAACGCCTCTGTGATAACAGACTGAAGAAGAAGAAGAAAAAAGTTATTGCACAGTTGTAATTGTAGCCAGAGAAGAGTGGGGTGAGAACATGTGAGAAGAACAAAGTCAGTGGAGAAGAAAAGGCAGGAGGTGCCCCAGGCACTGGAACTGGGATTGCCCTGCAGCCTGTGGTGTAGTCCATGATGAGGCAGCTGTGCCCCTGCAGCCTGTGGAGATCCACAGGGATGCAGAGATCCACCTGCAGCCTGTGGAGGAGCCCCACACTGGAGCAGGTGGAAGCCTGAGAGGAGGCTGTGAACTTGTGGGATGCACATGGAGAGAGGAGCCCCTGTGGGAGCAGCCTGCCCTTGAAGAACTGCAGCCTGTGGAAAAGCGACCCATGCTGCAGCAGTTTGGGGAGGACTGTTGCTCACGGGATGGAGTCACATTGGTCCAATGAACCGATGTCATGAGCACTTCAATAAGTCTGCTTTGACACTTGTGAGGTTTTTTTGACCTTGTATAAAGAAAGTAAAATGTGATTTGCGCAGCATGAATTTGTGAGCAGCTAATTTGAAAGATGAACAAGCTTTTGTCCCAGAACTGGCTAAGTCGTTCCTTTCTAAGAACAAAGACAATTTTAAATTTCATGGGCTGGACAGATTAAAAAAAAGAAAAAAATGGAAAAAAGAGAGAGCGAGAAAGAAGGAAAAAGGAAAATAGAAGGAAAAGAAAGTAATAAAGGAAAGAATAAAAGAGCACCACTCAAAATCTCTCTAGTCACTTTGGAAATTTTAGGCCATTTCCTGCAAATTATACTTTCTGAAAAAGAAATGCAGCACTGCCCATCCAGCCTGTCAACTGCTACAGACTTTCCAGAAGCACCACTCTCTAAAGTTGTCAACAGTATATTTTACAAAGATATATAGTCAGCAAAGAAGCAGGTAGCACAGAGATAGCCTTTATTCAGAGCAAGTGGCACGCACAGCCCCTCTCCAAATTGTCAGACACTTACAGCTGTTCACCAGTAAACCACACTGTTAGCAGTGAAACCATGGAAGAACAGGGTGTTGCAAATTTCCAGACCGAGCCTGCAAAAGACATTGTGAGACTGCAGCATGGAAAGTAAGGCCTTTGGAGACTTCTACTCATGCAAACAATCACTGGACTACACAAACTTCAGAAGGAAATTATTGGAGTTGGAAGAATAAAAAAGACACTCCAATTTCAGGGTTTCCCTACCACAACTCTGGGATTGGAAGTCTAGGCTTTAACATCATCACCATATGTCAGGCTGTCTCACATTTTGCTTGTTAAAATATAACCTATTATTTTTATATTTGTTGTATAAACAGTAGCCAGGAAATTCTTTTAAACTTCTATTACTCATGCAGTATTTCCTTCTTCTCAGATATTTAAGAGACTTATTCTTAAACAGGCAGAGAATGGTTCTGCTGTTCATGATTTGTCTGTTTCAAGTAGTTCAAGTTTTATTGATTTCTCTTTTTGACATCTGGGTCAGAGGAGTTGAATTCTGTGTTGAGTAAGTGATGAGTCCACTTTGGCCTGGAAGTGTTCAGGCTACTGATTCAGTAAATATATTCAGGGCAGGGAGATTAGTAGGTCTCTAGTTTCAAATACTTATTTTTAAAAATAAATGAAAAAAAGCAATATTTTTACAAAGCCTGTTTACTGCAGAGTGGTTTTTATTGGATTTGAAGGCTTCTCTTATTTCTGGAAAGTAGAAAAACACCTAAAACAAAAGCTTCCTTTAGCATTATGTATGTATTCAGACACAAGCAAAGACTCTAACTTCCCTGTTTACTATGCACTATGGAAACTTAATTTTTCAATGTTTTCACTCAAATAAATAAAGAATTATATATAAATCATAAAAATTTTTAGCCTGGTCACATCCCAGTCCCAATGCATTAATAAAAACGTGTTTTCCCCATGGCACAACAACTACTTACCTTTAGCTGTCAGCTCAATTTCATGTCAATTGAAAAATTGCTATTCCTCAGACTATAATTTTTGCTACAAGTGCAGATGTTAATTAGCATAATTAGGTAGCAGTATAGAGGTAGCAGGCAAGTATTTGTAGAAATCAGGCAGTTATTTCTTATCATGTAGAATATCTTCTGCCTACATTTTAAAGGAAACGGTATTGGCTAAGCATTACAGGAATCATCACAGGGAGATTCAGGGGTTTGTGTTCCCTCAAACATGTATTTTTTAAAACTTGCACCTTCTGTTTCTCTGAATTTTTCAGTGCTGATATAAGCAATGTGTAGATTTTATTCTACTTTATTTTTTACCTAGAGGATTTTTAGACAATGACAGTATTTTTCACCAAGGACATGCAGTGGTAGAACAAGGGGCAATAGGTCCAGACTGAAAGAGGTTAGTTTTATGTTAGCTATAAGAAAGAAATTCTATACTGTGAGGGTGGTGAGGCACTGAAACAGGGTGCCCAGCAAAGCTGTAGATGCCCCATTCCTGGAAGCGTTCAAGGCTGGATTGGACAGGGTTTTGAGCAATCTGGTTTAGCGGAAGGTGTCCCTGCCCATGGCAGGAGGGTTGGAACAAGGTGATCTTCAATGTCCCTTCCAACCCAAAGCACTCTATGATTCCATTCTGTGAAGAGCTGGGCAGTGATCATGGAGAATATTCAGTTGTGCTGGAGCTCACAGTCTTCTGAGTCTTGGATTATGATTTCTCAGAGCAGAGCTCCAGCAGCACACAGCAACCAGGAACAACCAGCCCAACCTTGGCTCCTCCCAGGGCTACATTTATAGGGCTTGTGCCCGCCCTGCAGCTACAGCTGTTTGTAGGAGCTTAACGAGCACTTTAGGTTGAGGCGGCCTGAACTCTATTTGAATAACAATTGAGTTCAGGTGTTGAGTCGGGTCCTGAGTGAGAGCTTGGTTAGTGCACACCATCAGGGTTTAAATACATATTACTACAACTCAGCTCTGCAGCAGCATCACCAGTTAGCAGAAAGGCAGCTCTGAAGAATGAGATAAAAGGAGGTGTGTGTATGAGAAAGGTATTTGCAGCTGGAAGGGCCAGAGTTGAGGAGACAGATGAGCTTCTAGTGTTGTGTACAGTACTAGTTGTGAGGATGGACTGGGGAATCTCCAAAAAAGTGATCTGGATTTGTCTCTGAGCAGCCTGGTTCACCATTGCATCTATGCCTAACTTGGAAGTTGGCCCTGCTTTGTATGGAGTTTGGATCAGATGATTTCCAGAGCTCTCTTCTGACATGAATTATTGTGTTACTGTGACTTTAATAGGCACTGCCATCTAGTTGGCATATGTATCCCAGAGTCAGATTCTAGGGGAAAACAAGAGAGAAATGGAGCAGCAGTCTCAGGTTACCTGCCTTTTTCACAGGTGTCTAAGGACCCTCTGCTATTCCTCATGCCTTCCACGCCTGACTTCACGTAATTCCCCACCTCCTCCTCATTCCACAACCTAGAAGTGTCTTTTCTATCCCTGATCATCTCCACTCCCTTATAAGAGCTTCAGGAAGCCTCCAAATGGAAAACCTTGGTTTATATTGTGGCGTTCAACCACTTGGGCTCATGTGCACACTGGGTGCAGTCTTTGACCTATATGAATTATGAGTATAATGAAGGCTTCTGAGCTCCTAGGTTTAGATGTCCTCCCTGGACATATCCCAGACTTCCACAAGTTTCCAATTCATTGTTTCTGTGGCTACAGCTTGCGTGGGAGAGAAAATTTGGAAAACAACATCCACATTTGTGCAGAAGTATGCAACTAATTTTTGTAGTTTCTTATTCTTCAGTACAGAAATGTTTTTTCCTTATCCTCTAGTGGGATTTTTTATCTAATTATCTTAATCATACATAACAAGTAACACAAAACATGATTTTGGGTTTTTTTTTCTGGATTCAAATAAGAGCTAATCCAAGGAGCTTTTCCTGGGTTTCTTCTCCAGGCAACAAAAAGGTCAGCAGGATGGGGACAGTGGGAAATTAGTGCAGCTACTTCAGATTTTCACTATGTCATTTTGCATACAAATGGTTTTCTGACTCAGAACCTGATTTATAATCATATTTTAATATGACTTTGAGAATTTGATGAAGAGCAAGTATGGCTTGGACCTTAAAAAGACAACAGCAGTTGGAGGGGGAAAAAAACAAGCAAACAGAAAACACATTTGATGATTTATTGGTTTTTCTCAAGATTTTGACATTCCCTGATGGTCCTAACAATGGTAGCTCAGATGTAGTTGAGGATAGTAAAAGTCCTTGGGGATCAATCTGCTCTATCTTACAATGTCTAATCCTTGTAGCTTGCTGACTAGGGACTTTTCACTCCCTAATAATGCATCAACATATGTCATAGAGTATCTAGAAAACAGTAGGAGGAGCTTCCTGAGAAATTCTGGGGGAGAAAAGTAGACCTATATCACTTGAGAACATTTAGCTGAGAACACGAGATAAGCACTTTCTTTCTCTTCTACCTGTATCTTAGGCATATCCTCCTGGCATATCAGCTCGTCAGCAGCTGATTTGACTTCAGTGTTTAAGTATTCCCTGTCCTAGCATCCAAAGCTGCTGCTAGGACTGTCTCATACTTCATGCATCTATCATAGTCATTTGTGTCACTGCCATTTTTGGGCAGGCAACCTGCTTTCAGCACCCCTGAGAAAATAGGTGGACAGCAACAGGTACTAAGAATGCTCAGCGTGCGTGGACAAAATTTCAGTATTGATGAAAAATATTCCTTCTCATTCACATGCAGGTACTGTAGGACCTGAGCACGGAGGTGTTTGTCTTGTCTACGTTTGATAGCTGTGGAAAAGGGCCAGGATATAACACAAACCTGGGGGAGAGCAGTACCCGAGCTAGCTCCAAGCACGCTGTACCTCGATGCATGGTGGGATATAACACCTCCCAGGACCTTGAGCTCAGATCCCAGCGTGAGCATGGGTGTGCTAGTATTGCTACCTAACACGGTGCATAGGACTATATTCTCACTTCTTTGTCACTTTTGACTTATTTGCAGCAATGACAGGGGTTCCCACATGACTTGGTGTACTTTCTAGTACCTGGTTTAAATGCCATAAGGGTGTATGGGCATAGGAGGAGAGGGAGGCAGTGCATTTCAGAATTGCAAATTTCAGGGGTCTTGGATTTTGGCATCACTGCAGATATGCCTCCAAGGATTGATCTCAGGTTCTGGAAAAGCTATTTAGGCAGGGGCCTAAATATGTCTACAAAATTTGAGTCAGCTTAACTTCTGTCTTGCACTTAATCTAAACCTTTTGGTAACAATCCAGAACCTTTTTTTTTCCTAAACAGCCATAGGATTCTGCTGACAGTTTTCCACAGAAATGGGATTTTCCCACATAACCATGCACAAACCTGACAAATTAGGTCAGACTTGTAGACAGTTATTTTCCTGTGTTGGAATGAAGTTGGCTGACATGAGAGAAAATTACTGTAAGCAATCTAAAATATCTTGCTTGCTAATGACTAGAGGATGTATGCAACTGTGGCACACTGCAAGTAGGTGCTACAATAATGTTGTTTTCCTCCATAAGGAAATAAGACTTAATTAATGGAATTTTATAGCAGAGATCAAAAATAAATTTAAAATACCTGAATAGCACCTATTTTTCTAACCATTTAGATGTAGATGACTGCAGTGACATGCAGATCTATTTCACCTCAAGTGTCAAAACAAGTGACAAGTGATTAGAATAATAGTAAACAACAGAGACAAAACCTGCATTTTCAAAATTCTCTAAGGGCTTTATCAACCCAGTTTTTCTCTCTCAGCAGCAACTTCTGCCTACTAGGTTCTTATGGCTGTTTGAGAGTTATTTTCGGCCTTAAATGCCAAAATCTTTCAAATATATTTTCGCCTGTAAGTTGATTATGCAGCGGAAAAGGAGGAAGTCATAAAAAAAAGGATTGGGAGTTTACACAAAAACCTGTGAGATTTTCTTATCCATTGGTTTATATTGAGTTAAATTATGCAAGCTGTACAAAACGCGCACGTGTGACTTTTACTTGTGACGCTTCCATCTATGAGATGTGAGAGTGGTGATTGCAATCTCCCACTTACCCATTGGTGGCAAAAGCAGCAGTAGGTAAATCCATACTTTTACCCCACAAGAACAGAGTGGCATCAGTCACAAACATCCTGTAAAAATCCAGGCTTTGAAAACATCTCTAGCCTTTCTTCATTACTACTGCTGGCAGAATTCGACATAAAACCTCCTGAAAAAGAATATAATCATAAAAATGTGCAGAAGATTATACTAACAATTCAGAATGAATAGGCTCTTGCCATGAAAATCATGCTGGTGCTGAAGGAACGTATTCTTTTACAGTAAATTGGTGATGATTCATTATTTTACAAGAGCAACTGGAGTAGGGATTACAATAATGAAATCAATGACAAAAGCTGTTCAGTTTGCGTATTTGTTTTGGCTTTTCATAATCAGCAGCAGAATAACATAACCCTGGGGTTAAGCCTGGTGCCAGAAGAGCTCTTGAAGTCTCCAGCTGATCACATTATATGAAATTACAACAAAGACTGTGAGTGACGTTTTCAAGAAGTATGGATATATTTTTGAAAAAGTGGACATTTGATTAGCCTTGCTAGAAGGCTACAAAAATAAAGAAATTACCAGCTCTTCCTCAGGGCTCTGGCAGAGAGATCATATATAGTTAACATAGACACCCTGGAGGAGCTCCCCCAAAGGCAGTTGCTGTTGTTCCTAGAACATGCTGTACTTCAGAACATTCATTTGGATGAAGGCAATGAGAGCAAATGGTGTGTGCATGACTGAGGTATACCATGGAAGCTTTGCTCTCAAGTGGAGTAAGATGAACAGTTTTAACTTCCTGAGCTTTCAAGTCATCAAAACTATTTTTTAAAAACTGCTACTTAGTGTGTTTCAAGTTAAGCAACTTGCTCAGATGTGGCTCAGAATTCTTCCAAATAACACTTACCTCTTATCTCTATACAATGAATAAATATATTCTGATATACTACAATATACAAATACATACTGATTTAATAGAATTTTGTTATAGTGCTAGTGGGACTACTGAACTGTTAGAAATGTGAGGAAAAGGGGTCTGTGGATAAAGGCAATGCTGTTTTGCTTAGGGGATAAGGTAAGTATGACCATATCTCAATGGTCTAATGGCTGACTTCAACAGATGCCTGTAGTTTTTGCTGGGAACACCAAAGCAACAGAATTACCTTTTTGCTGGCAGATGTACTAAAATCCAGATACTAAATCTGGTTCAGAACCTTATGAGCCAAAGCTTTATCTAGACTATCATGTTTACTATCCATCAATGGATATCTGTCAAGGTTATATCTTATCTTTTTTGAATGCATTGACAGTTTTGACATTCACAGAACCTTTTGGAAATAAGCTCCACAATTTTAAAATAATTTCATTCTCTTAGCATGCATGTCCCAAGGATTTAAGTCATTTATAAGGTGCATAAATGGATTTGTTGCTTGAGGTGCAAAAAAGCTTGGGAACAGCTGAAGGCAGGTAAAGGAAATGCAACTTTCATTAGTGCTACTAAGGTTAGGTTCTTGTAATGTGAACAAAGTGCCTGCAGTTCTCTTCTTGAGGGATTGTGATGAGCTTGAGGAAAATCAGCTTGACAAATAATCTCAGTACATAGCTCAACAGTTACTGAAGCTTTGGCCTGAGGAGGATTATTTTAAGCTAAGAAAGCAATATTTTAAATTGTACTTTAGATGATTTTTATTTAAACCAAAATTCCCACTTTCTAAAGTTATTTGTATGTTTTGGGATATGTTTATTGTCAAATTAATTCACAATCCCTTACTGGCTTCTCTAGTTTTAAAGTCTTTGCGGGTGGACAATGGGGAAGGGAAATCAAAGGTCTCAAACTTGGCTACCACAATCTTTCCCTCTGCCACTGACAAGTAAGACGTTATGTGGTGAGTCTTGTCTATAGCCTGGTTTGATCACAGAGGACAAAAAACATCTGGGTTACCCTAGGAGGCCTTTGGTCAGAGTCCAGTAACAGATTCATGGCCAGATGCCTTACTTACTCTGCAGAGTTTGACTAATGTCTAATATAGACATTAACCTTCAGCCTCAGTGGGTTCAACTGTTCCCAGTCCGCTGGAGATGCAACCAAAAACTTTGTTTGCGCTACATGTTTGATGGCATTCAAAGGCTGACTTATTTTCTGCTCACCAAGAAACATGGACCAGAGAAGACCACTGAATGTACATAAAGGATAAAAGCTGTGATGACCCTGTTGCAGAGTGGTCATTGGTTCCTAAAACAGACAGGAAGGTGGCTCACATTGGAAATTAGTCCTTTTCTGAATGCTCACACTTGGTAGCCCTATTCATGCTAGGAAATTAAAAAGGACCAGGGTGTGTTCCCCATCACTGGATCTGGAGTCTGCACTTATTCCGTTGTCCTGGTACGGTTTCGGCTTAATCTAATTAGCAGCTTCACAAGTAAATGCTGGGCATAGATTGTCAGCCTGCAGACACCAGAAACCACTCATGATATCAGTCTAGATGTATCTGGCAGGGTAGGACTGTTCAATACAGGACAAACAAGGTCATTCCATATCTCAGTATCAGAGAGAAATCAAAGATAAACGCAATTTTCTAATACAGATGGAACTTTCCCACGTCAGCTTGTGACCTGTACATAACAGACTCTCAAAGCCTTACAAAAAAAAAAGAAAATTCTGGAGGAATCCGGTAATTTTTTTGTAAGTGCTTGATAGTGATTCAACTCACTCTGAAGCTGGCACCTGGTGACGGCCTGAGTGGCTAACACCTGCCTGTACTGAGTTGAGCTTCACAATGGGAACATAAAGAGCTACATATAGACACCTACATTTCAATGTCATGATCAGGACCTGAATCCTGTCCTCCTGTCTTCTACAACTTGGTGACACCCTTGTGGTCATTTTCCTCTGACTTTTTTCCCTAAGTGCTGCCTGCTGCTGTAAATGCTGAAAGGAGTCCAAACTTCTCTAAACTCTATGCTTGAACAAGTCATACTGCCATCTTTTGAAAAAATTCCTAAACAGTTTTAGTTTTCTTAACAGCCATGCATGTTAACTCTGCTATCCACATATTTAGCTCAGCAAGACTCAAGAATGTACAGTGGCTGTTCAAAATGTCTGGTTTTCTAAATAAACAGAAGATTAAAATGGTTTAAGATACACTTCTGCAAGAGGGATTACTTGAGAGATCAACTTTATTAAAGGCTAATATACTTAATAGCATTTTTGTGTCACCACTAATTGAATAAAAAAAAAAAAAAAGAGCTCATGCCCTAAGGAACAGAAGCAGCAAAATTTCTAGTTTCTGGTGCAGGTGGAAAGAACTCCTATTTTATATTTTCCACATACAGCACAGGCTGTAATGCAAATGGAGAAATATTATCCTGGAACAGTGAAAGGAATTCCATGGGAAATATAAATTCACAAGGCATTTTACCTGAGGACATACTCATAATCTTCTCCACTGATACAAATTGTTCTCATTTGTACTGTTTCATCTGAGGCATTTCATCTGCATTTTCAAAACTTTTCTCAGAGGAATTCCTGAACTATGATACTTCAAAATATGAAACAAAACAGCCCTGAAATGTATAATCTGTCTGTAGAGCTAATGCAAGTATTTTCCTTAACATGACTGCCATAAAACATTAATGCCTCTTCATTTGTCTAAGCTTCTATACAAGAAGCTTCCCAGATGCGTTGCGCCACAGGGAGTTTAAAGCCTCTGAAGTGCAAATAAAATGTAAATTCAGTGAAGTGAGTTGTTACACGTTTCTTTTACTAGGTGAAAATTAGTCCGTTTAGGTATAACATATCCTTTGTTTCTTTCTGGTTTTAAACCAGCAGTATTTTCATCCAAAGTTCTCCAACGACAGCAACAGTAACTTAAACCTGCAGTTAATTCACATATAGTTTAAAGCATGGTCTTCTAGAACAATTTTCCCTAATACCATCATGTCACCGTGTGTTCCAGTCCTGAGGAAATGTATCATCATTACAGGTGAAAAGCATGTTTATTATAACTGGCCAGTTTTCACCCAAGTCTCAGCTCATATTTCATATGAGATCATATTTCTTCTGGTTGTTTTCATACTATGATTAGGAAAAAATAAGTAAGTATATACGAGACCTCTGAGCTGCACACATACAAGGTGGAAGTAGACTGTTTACCTGATTGTTGGCAATTTGCTTATAATAGTGGCTAAATCTAAATCTGACCGTTGAATTTGTAGACATATATATGATGAATTTATAAAAATGTAAATATGTAGATGTTAAATATTAAGGTAGAAACCCATGCACATTTATGGTGGGTCGATCTTGGCTGAATGTCAGGTTCTCACCAAAACCTCTCTATCCCTCCCTCTTCAGCTGGGCAGAGGAGATTAAATATAACAAAAGGGTCATGGGTTGAGATGAGGGCGGGAAGAGATCACTCATCAACTTCTGCCATGGGCAAAACAGACTCAACTTGGGGAAATTAGTTTGAATTTACAACTAACCTAATCAGAGTGGGGTATATGAGAAACAAAACCAAACCTTTAAAGCACCTTCCCTCTCACCCATCCCTTCTTCTTAGGCTCAACTGTATTCCCAATTTCCCTACCTCCTAACTGCTCCCACTCCTAAAAGGGAGGGCTGCTCCCACTCTTCACCTGCTCCAGAGTGGGGTCATTTCCTTGGGAGACAGTCCTTCTGAACTCCTACGACTTGGGTCCTTCCCACAGACCCCCAGGGGGTCACAGGTCCTGCCAGCAAACCTGCTTCAGGGTGGGTTTTTCTCTCCACGGTGCCACAGGGCCACCAGGAGTCTCCTCCAGCATGGTCTTCCCATGTGATCACAGCCTCCTCCAGCTGCATCCACCTGCTCTGGTGTGGCTTTCTCCAGGGGCTGCAGGTGGATCTGTGCTCCTCCATGGACCTCCATGGGCTGCGGGGAATCTCCGCTCTAGTGCCTGGAACGCCTCCTCCCCCTGCTTCTCCACTGACTTTGGTGTCTTCAGGGCTGTTCCTCACATATTCTCACTCCCCTCTTTGACTGAAGTTGTGCCGAGTTTTTTTTCCTCCTTCCTAGATCTGTTATCCCAGAGGTGCTACCACTGTTGCTGGTGGGCTTAGCCTTGGCCAGCTGTGGGTCCATCCTGGGCCCTGCTGGCATTGGCTCTGGTGGACATGGGGAAATATTTTGGCAGCTTCTCACAGAAACCACCCATGTATCCCCCCCGGTATCAAAACCTGGCAATGCAAATCCAATATAAAATTTTAATTTTTCATAAGCTCATCTGTCTCTGTGAATAAAAATTTACATGATCTTTAGTTTTTATATTCAATTTTTTTTTGTT
>VZRS01012612.1:601455-637784 GCA_013398055.1 Ifrita kowaldi
TTTTTGTTTTTCAGGCTTCTGAAAGTATTTACAGGGTTTTAAACACAATGACAGCAGGCCCATTGGCTGCAGCTGTCACATCTATGAAGGAAATGCATTTCATTAGGGACTGCTGCGCCATTCTGGCAAGTTCTTCTGACAATCTATTTCCAAGCCTAATGGTCTGAATAACTGCTTATGTAGCACCTGATTTTGACTGTAATCATACAACTATAAGCTTAGAGTAATTCCACTAAAGGAAATGAGCCAAAAGAAATGTTTTATGATCTTACTTAAAAAAGTTAGATACTGAAAAAATTTGGATATACACTCAGACAAGAGACTTAGTACTGTTCAGCCTTTGAAGTATTTAGAACCTTGGGACATAGTTTACCACAGGGCAAGGTGGATGTTTGTGTTCTGACACAGTAGCATGATATGGCTCTATATTTTTGCATTAGAAATGTGCTAAAGAATGGGTGGTTTCGGGAGCTCTACCTGCCCTGCCTGGGTCAGTGGCTGCATTTGCCAGGGGTGCTGTGCATACTCTCTCAAAAGATGCAGGGTCAGTTCTTTGGGTCTAAGTTTGGACATTTTCTTCTACCACAGAGTTGCATCAATCAAATTAAACTCAGCAACTGCAACATAATAAAGTACCTGAGGAAATTCCTGTCTATAGCACTATGCCAAAGGGTCAGTGCATCCTCAATATTCTCTAGTTATCATATGTGTCACTTCTGGATTGCCAAAGAGACTCTCTATGCAAAAAGAGCACACCCTTATGTTACAGTTTTGATACATCAATCCATGCTTCATATGGAGAATTATTTACAGGCAGAAAAATGCCTTCTGCACACAAGTGCTTGAAACAGGGCAGTTTCAAAACACAGCTTAGCTTTAATATTCATTATACATGTATGCAACTAAAGGTTAAAAAAACCCTATCCTCAATATATGCTGAAAAGATTTGTTGCTGTTGGCTTTTGGCTTTTGTTCAGCTTTGATCATGAATGAAAACAGAGCTATTTGTGCATAGTAGTTTGGCAGTCCTAATACCAATCTCCAACTTTGAAAGAGCTTTTAACTTACCTGTTTCTGACCAAAAGACAGGATGGTGTTGTGCTCTGTGGACTACATTTTTAACATCAATATCTTATCGTAATTCATGTTAAAAATCTGGACAATAAGATCTTTTCTTATTTTTCTCATCCACCAGATTTTGAGAACTCTCAGAATTGTTACTTTTACTGTCACAATGAGGGATGAGTGCACTGTGGAAGGACCAGCCTCCTCAGGCAGAGATTTCTAGCCTCTCCTTCCCATTAACTGACTGTGTGGTCCATGGAAGAGCAAGAGCGTAGGAGGCCATGAGGGTGGCCCAAAGACATGGGAACTAACAGCAGGGAGACTCTCAGTGACTCTCCAATGTTTTCTTCAAAAAACATAAGATATCTGGAAAAAATAACCATTTTGGTCAAAATCTTTTTTTTTTTTCCTTGGGTTTTGATGACACATTTTCAAACAGCAGGAGCTGAAAGTGATATCAGCAGGTTCAGCAACAAGGACAAAAAATACTGATGTGTCATTATATTGCTGGTTGCAGTTTAAGCTCCCTGATGCTAGCAAGCTCTTCATTCTTCCTACTGCTTCTCCCTTCACAGGCACTTCACAGCAATCTCAGTGTTTTTGCCCTTCTCCCCTTCTCCTGCTTCTGTGCCTGCCACCTGTGTCACTGTCTTTTTCAATTGTGCTCCCAGTTAGCTCACTGCTGCTTAAGTATAAGGCAAATAGATCAGAAAAATGTAGCTGGTGCACTGTTTTTCGATCCCAAGTCATACGGCAGTCATAATAGTAATAGATTATATGCATCCTGGGTTTGCTTTGTGATTTCCCTAAGCCACCATGCCTGGAGAAAGCCCAGGTGGGGCTAACACTGCCTTCTTTGCTGACTAAATAGTGCACAGAATAAGAGCCCAAACCTTCCTAGTTATTAGATCAAGAAGACACATTTCAAATATAAATTCTCCTTCACTTGTTATTTTATGTTCTGTGTAAATGGTGTAAGCTACATAAAGGATTGTGCTTCCATTACAGGTATATAAAGAATTTAACTAAATGTTGTCATAACTCACAAGCAGGACAGCATTTAGGAATAGAAATAGGAAGGATAGTTGCCCGTAGACTGTTATGGTGGATTGTCAGAGACATAAGTATATTTAATGTGTAAAAGAAGAAATTTCAGTCTTTGCTGTGACTGAGATCACCCAGCAGAGCTGTGTTATAAATAGCAATGAAGAAAAATATGTGGAAAAGTACATGCTTAGGATGCTGTTCAGGCATGTACAAAAATGGTAAGACATTTAAAGTTCAAGGAATTAATGCTAGTGATAAAAGATATCCAGGAAAAAAGCTGAAGTCCTCAAATTCTGGTTACAGTAAAAGCTAGAGTGGACACTCCAGTCCTTTCTAAGCCCATGCCTTCTAACCATCCCAGCTGAAGACAGAGATGCCTTGACCAGGGAGGTATGTTAACTCCAACAGAAGCAAATTTGATGTCCCAACCAATCTTTTCTTGCAGAAAGACAGAAGCTAGACAGAACAAATTCCTTAAACTTCACATTTGAGACACTCCCTTGCCTAAGAACTGCAGCTTCAGGCCTATATGAATTACAGAAAAGAGAAATTGTTCCACAAGTTATGAGTTTATAGGGAAAAAAAATCCATATTACATAATATTAGCAATTTGGATGATTCAGCTGGCCTTGAAACCTCTGCAAAATCATTAATCTGTGGAGGGTTCCATGAAAGCGCTGAAGAGACCTTTTGGATTTTCATATAGCCCCTAGTGCTAGGCACACATAAATGTGCATGTGTGTGTGTGTGTGTGTGTGTCCTTAGGGGCCCAGACCTTGTAAGAGGGAGTGACATTTAAATTTTTTATAATCTCTGGAAATATATCCGTATGACAAGATGGACAGTAGATACTTATTAAACTAACTTTCTAATTGCTTTTTATTCTACTTCATGCACCCCTCCATGTACCCATACCATATTGTCCTCCATATCCTACCCAAGAGCTACACAGCTTTCTGCCCTACAGTTAGTTGTTTCACTTATTTCAAGTGTGTTCCCTCCATCTGTTGCTGGTAGCTCCACCAGTCTGTGGACTGCCACCTCTTTTCAGCTCTGTTAGTTCCAGGATCAGTTTTCACTGAGGTAATGGAAAGTGTCTGTACCCATAAGCCTTTCAATGACCACCGTAAATCGTGACTCGAGCTCTCCAGAACACCTGCCTGTCCATCTGGGTTAATCCATCTCTGACTGTAGACCTAGCTGCTTAAACCAAAGTGTTTCACAGTGCCAGCAGAACCTACCTGCAGCCGGAGTTGTACACAGAGAGACAATTACTTGCCAGTGAGTGCATCTGTCACTCTCCACAGTGTTAGTTCAGTTACTCATTTCAAGTAACGAAACTGATCTTTTCCCCAAATTTATGATCTTCTTTTATGACATTAACAGATTCACAAGAGAAAATAGAATGGGAAACACCACAGTGCATATCTGTCTGTCCACCTAACCATTTAGAATGCATCAGGGATCCATATAATTAGCAGCTTGAAAAGAAGTTCAGGATTTAGAGGAAAAGCTTCACTTCTTCTAGATTGAGGACAGTTTCGACATTAGAAGAGCATTTTATGATTTTGGATGAAACTTGCAATCCGTGATGATGCGTTGTTTAAACATTTCATGAATTGCAAATACTTTCCAATCTTTCTAGAATTATTGAAATACCCTTCTAAAAACCCAAATAACCAAGAAAAATAAAGCCAGAAATCAACACAAAAATATCTTAGAAAAGAAAAAGCAGAAAAAAAAAAAACAACTGTTAGTTGTGGAAGTGCAACAGAAAAAGTAAAAGCAAAATTAATTAAGAAGGAACAAGTTTAGCTAAAAAACTACTCAGAGACTTTTATGAAAGGATAAACTTTTTATTAGAAGTAGTGTTGTGTGAATGGGTGACATGCAGATTCCAAGACAGAAACTTTCTGAAAATTATACACTGGGCCTCTGACCTTGCACCATCAGCGATTTGTTCAGCCAATATTTCGTGGTGCTCCACTGACATCAGTACAGTTTGTGCAGTCATCGAGGTCTTGTCCTTGTGGAGTGAGAGTGGAGTGAGAGTAAAGTCAGCTGTGTGAAATAGGAGTTCTGAATGAGTGGAAAAACTTGCTTCTCTCGTGTCCTTCCTTTTTTTTTTCTCCTGACAAGAATACTTAAGTGCAATACATTGCCACTCCAACATGTTCTGAAATATCCATTTGGAAATCATATTGTGAGAGTGGCAGAGTAAAAGGTAAAGCTGATTGTAATATGTAACACCTTCTGCTGAATTTCTTTTTTAAAAAACCAAAACTTTCTGGCAAACATGGCAAGAATGTAGGTGTTCTTTTGTCTTCAGCAAAGAAAAATACGTAAATTTTCTCTTTGTGTCTAAAACCACAACTATTCGGTAGTCTTTTGAGACAAAAATGAGGTGATTTATTGTATCTGTGTAAATTGCAATATTTAATGGACAAAAGACCTTTGTTAGCTGTGGAATACAGGGAATCCTACCCACATTTTTGTTTGCAATAAAATAAAATGTGAATAATAGCATTGACTTTAATTTAGTTTTACCAGACTGATACTAGCATAATTATCTTTCTTTGGAATCTTTCTCTCCTTCTACCAGGAGTTTTGGAGTACATCAGGAGAGCTGGCCTGCAGTGGTGTGCCTTTCAGACGTCTGCTTTTTGGCCCATGTGTCTGGGTCTTCTCTGTTCTGAAGCCAAGTAATCTCTGGCCTTGAGCAGATATGTTTGCCCATTTTTCACCTTGACAAAGGAATAAAATACAGCTGAGACACATGGTACCAGAAACTGGGAAAATTCCTGAGTCCTACAGTATAGGTGTTGTCATGGTGACTAGAGACTCCAACATATAAAATAGCTTTTTGCAATGTTCAATGTCCAAAGGAAAAAAAAAAAGGCAGAAAAAAAATTGAAAAGCCTTTGGAAATTTCTCTTTTTAGGGAGTCAGAATATCATAGACTCTACCCCTTCAATTGTACTAGGAAAACTAAGTGCAATGTTCCTTTAATTTTTTTTCTACAAAGAGAAATGCAGCCATGATTATTTTATTGTCCTCTAACCTCATTCAAACTTCAACAAAGCTACCTGAAATTCAACTCTTTTAGCATTCGAATTGACCTTCTCTTTTGATTTCACCATGTTCCTCTTGAACAACTTTTATTCTTCAATTCTCTGCTGCAGAATTCCTTCTGTTTTCATGTTATTGCCAAATGCACTTATATGTGAACTGTACTTATAATTCTATATAAAGTTCTGTCAGAGTTAAAGATAAAGCACCAATGATAGGTTGGATTTATCTGAATTAATTTCACTTCTAACGTTTATGTGAAAACTAATCCATTTTATTAAAAGCAAATTCTTTTTTAAGCACCATAGTAATTGCTTCATTACTACTATTCCTTACATTATCATTACTAAAATCAGTATTACGTAGCTGAGAAACACAGAAAAAGAAATGTGTTTTTAATATTATTGGAAAAAAATTCTTTACATATAAAATGCTTCTGAGGAAACCTAATATTAAAATCTAATGCTAATTAGATTTAAAAGAAAAAAGGCCGACATTCCCTGTCGTCATTGGGTAAAATATGCAATAAAACCAAGTCAAATAAAGGTACAGACTGTGTCTATGCTAGCAAATTAAGCAGCGTGAAGGAACCAGGCTGACCTCTGGCACCTGTACCTTGTTTAACTGTCCCCATGCTCCCTGGCATGGTTTTGGTCCAAGAGATTTAGCAGGACCAGAGACAGTGCTTGGTTGGGAACAAGTATGTGTTAAAGATTGTTAAAAAATAACCAGCTCAAATTCAACATGTAGCATTGGGGCGCTAAGAGATCTCAGCTGAGTGAACATACACCAGGGAAAAGTCCTTGTCCTGCTTTTTTACTAAGAGTAATATAACTTGGGTTGACTTTTTCTGGAAAACCCCTATTGAAGTCCTGTAAGTACCATAGCAAAGAATTTCACAGGTGGGAAAGTTCATTGAAACAAGAAGCTCAAAAAAATATTCTACCACACAGACAGAATGAAAATGCCAGACTCGCAGACATAATCAGTTGATTCTGAGGATTGCTACTCTTCAAGAGACAGATTCACAACCCTTGCCACTGGTTAATATGCTGAGATTAAGGTTATTCATGTTCTTCAGTGAACTACTTTTGCCTATTTTGCAGGAGCCAGTTATTTGGAAAGAAGTTGCATATTTTAAAGTAATAAACTTACAGAGGGAGAATTTATGATCTGTTTACAAAGTAAAAAAATTTGGGTTTGTGGATTCCTTTTGATTTCTTAATACATATTATTTCTTCACTAGACTGGAAGAAGCCAGGGACAGCATCTAGCATTTCCAGGGATAATCAAAGTGTTTGCACAATTGGTTTACTGAAATCTAATTTCTTCCTAGGAATCAGTGACAGACACCTGAAAAGTACAAACTACTGACTTTTAAGTTGCCTATATCTCAAAATGCAGGCGGAAAATTTGGCACAGATGATCTCTTGGTGGGTGTGGTGCTGTCATGGGTGCTCCCCAGTTTAGTACTCCCACTAAAAAGAAAACCAGGAACTACTCCCCTGCCCCACTCCAGAGGGAGACAAAAGGCAGGGATCATGGGTTCAGATCAGAACAATTTACTGGAAACAGGAATGAGATAAGAAAAGAAATAGCAACAATACCAATGACAAAGGTGTCACCCAGAGAGAGTGATTTACATGCAAAATGCTCGCTATGCCTGGGACAATGAAAAACAATGACTGATCCACCCTCTGCCCAGGACCAGAAAGGAACACTCTTCCTTCCCAGAAGGAGGAGAGAGAGTCCCTTTTCCCCCTGTCCTGACAATGACACAAGACCATACCAATAACATTTGGGTCTTCGCGGTGCCCACACGGTTCCTGGCCCCACCCCCTCATAGCTTCTGCAAAAACTAACCAGGACAGGTGGCAGGGCCGAAGCAATAAAAAGAAAATCCTCTGGTTTCTCAGTTACAATAGTTCTAGACTTGTACTGTGCTACTTAAAACTTATATCTAGAGTTGCATTAGCACATCAATGGCAAAAGAAACATTTCTCAGTATGGATATCTCAGCAGAGGTGAAAAAGGGGAAGGGAAGAAAGAAAAAGGGTCAGTCTGCAAGCTTAACTGCTTATCAAACTCTAATAAAACATATTCTTCAGATACAGGGTGCTAATCCCAAGGACTCAGCAACTGGACACTGCAAAAGAATCACCCTGGTATTGCGTTGAAAGTTGTCATAGAAATGAATTTATGCTTTACTTTGATTGTTAAGCATGAGATGACTCACCCTCAACCACAATCTCTCTTGCAGATAAATAAAATAAAAATGTTCAGATCCACTTTTAGTTTGTCTGAATTAATGACATGGTAAGAGTGGTATCTGTCCCTCCCTTCTGATCTGCAGTTAATGAGTAAACATGAGAATTTGGAAGCAAGGAGGAAAGGTTCTGCACGCTCTACAGGCATCAGGTCTCTAGCACAGCTGTCTAAGCTGCATCCTTGCTTTCATGTCTGTCCTGGTGATTTCATTGTGAGATGATTTAGGTGATTCCTGCCCAGGTGGTCTGTTGCTAAAGTGATGATGAAATCCCCACCAATGAAAAACTGAACATTTGATTCAGGGTAAAAAGGACTTCTGGGCACTGGACCACCGAGGATGAAGTGTTGCCACACCGAATAATATCAAAGGCTTACAAGGATCTGGGAATAAATAGCATCCAAGATATCACCACTGGAAATAATAGGGAATGCTGAAACAAAAGCAATTTAATGTTGTTTCCATTTGTTTTCATGTATGCTTTAGATATGTATTAAAACCTGCTTGAGTCTGACAGATTGTGGTGCAGGAAGCTGTTTGCACACAGGTTGGTATAGAGAAAATGAGCTGCAGCTGCACTGATTTTTTTGAGCAATAAAAGAATCATTAGATGGGAATGGTTGAATGATAAGGGACTAAGAAAACACCTTATCTGCTTTTAATAAAACTGTATTTTCTATAATTAATTGCCTACAATTTTTTATATAGAAATATAATACGATAACAATGTAATCTTCTTCCTTTTCCCCTCTTGCATTTTGATAACAACAACATCAGTTCCCTATCAGTCAGATTCTACAGATTTGTATAACAGCCTAGGCAATAGCTCACCATTTGTACTGATTTCAGGTGGTTTGGTAATCACTTCTCTTTCACTGCTTCTTTCCTAACACCACTCCTCAGAAAGTACTTTCGACTGCATCATGCTTATTACCTGGTGTTATTATCTTCAAGCAAAACAACCAAATCTGAGCCAAACCTTTGGCAGTTGACTAATGACAGGAGGATAAATTTTAACTATAGTTTTTTGTCTGATAATTACTGGGAAACTTATCAAGTTCCTCAGTGAGTTCTTTTTGTTCACTTGTCAAAGATTACTTTGCTAGACTTTTTCTTTTCTGAGGAGCACACAACTTCGAGGTGCTGAAAAGAAGCATGTAGGATGGAGTTCAAGCACTAAGAGGGCTCATTCCACTTCACTAAACCCATATGAACCCCAAATATAGTCAAACTTGAAAATCTGAAGACTACGGGGAAGTTTAGAGATCAGCCTCTTTCTGTAGACATAGATGGCTCCAACAACCTGTGGGAAAGAAATGCAAGTTCCTAGTGACTAAGACAGTCTGTACAATATGTTTTGGATAGGGATAAGATTTTTTATTTTAGTCCTGATTATGGTACCAACCATACAGGATACTTTACAAAACTATGTTTGAATGTCACCTAGCAATCTCCCACCAGCCTTTCTTTTACAGATTCTACTCAGGAGCTAAAGTACCCATTTGAAAATCTACTTCAATAAATATTTTTCTACTATCTTATCTAGACACTGAAGAAGATGCTGAAGTGGCCAGCTTCTTGTCAGTGGTATTGTATCCTCTGTTTTTCCTACTGCTTTACAAATCAGTTCAGATCACCTTTTATGACTACTATGAACAAACTTCTGAAGCATCCTCTGAGGTTACATTTCTTTAACAGTGTTGATAATATCAGCAAAACATTGCTCCAAGAATCAGTCAGCACTGAGAAAACAGTATCTGTGAATGCCACAAGAGATCTTTTTACATTTTTCAAGATGCTGACAAAAATTTCAGTGGGAGATTGTGGATGCTGCATTGCATTAAAATTACAGCTTAACAGAAGGAATATATCTGTACAGGTCTTTAGAAGACATATTACTCTGGCCTTTGATAAACATAAAACAACACTGCCTCAAACCTATAGTGATTACAAAAGCATACAGAGACAATGTTGTCTTAATGACAAGCTAAACCATAATCCTGCAGTAGTTAAGGAAAGCAACCATAATATCTGATTTTCAGCCACTGCTTTGATGCCAAAGCTCTCTTCTATCATCCAGACTGTTTACTGTTTAACACTGGCCAAATATTTGGTTATTTTAATTTTTTTTTCAGGTTACTGTTATAACTCTATGAATGTCTAGATTTCAATACAAAACAGTTTAAAAGCCCTCAGTACAGGGAGATGATTGCCTCCCTCTTCCAGGATGAGGGCTGTGTTCATTTGCAGTCAGTGAAGGTGATGTTAATTACAAATGCCTCAGGGCAGAGAACCAGCACCTTTTGTCAGAGGTCTTGCCCAGGACATTGTAACCCTGGGTTCTCAATGCTCTGCCCATCCCACCATGACAGAACCAGGGCCCAAACGTTCTTTAAACTTTATGTAGTCAGATATTCTAGATGGGCACATTCTCCAGCTTACTGTTGAAGCAAGGTCTGTGCTTTATCGTGATTGTTTAAATCACCAGGCTAGAAGGGGCAGAAGCAAGAAAAACACAAACAGAAGAGAGTACTTGCGTCAAAGTCATTGGGAGTCTGTACCTTATGACTAATCTAAAAAGCATAAATTTTTCAAGCATAAATTCTCCCACCTGCATGCCCAAACCATGAGGATAGAGACCTTCTGGTGACTCTCTGAGCACCAGGATTCAAGTATCCCTTGCAACACCATTGCTGTTCACTAGGAAGGAAGCAGAGAGTCTCAGAGACTGCCCCACTACACCATCCTGGTGTCTGCAGCTCTAGGACATCTGAAGCTGCACATAGTCAGGGATCCTGCCTAGTGAGCATCTGAATAGTCAGAGTTGTTTGGCAAAAAGACATTTCTGAGGCGTGAGATCTCAGAAATCAGCTAAACCTTCTGGACCCCAAATGGATGGGCAGGTTTAATTTTTAGTCTGTGAAAGGAACTCATAGACGAGGGAAGGACGAGAGCTCATGCTTCTGGACCAGCTTCACGCTCTTTTAACTCTCCTCAATAACAGTCTGTGAAACTCAGACCCTCAAAAGAGGTCTGATCTCTCTGCTGGGATAAATACATAGCTTAGATCTTGCCAAGACTCTGTGCCTGTGTATATACGTGTGTCCATTGTACAGCACATGGTTTTGTGAAAAACAAGGTTCACTCTCCTGTTAGGATTGAAAATTTTAATAAAGGACAATAGAAGATAATAAAGCAAAAGTCGCAGCGCTGGGTGCCCTTGGCACTCAGCCAAGAGCACACCTGCTGTCTTAGAGACACCCCTTTATATACACCTGGAGTATTACATATTCATAATTATACATATTCATAAACAATAATACATATTCAAAAACTCTTTCCAGTATATATTTAGGATGGAATTTTGCTTCGATGGTTCCCGGAATCAGCAGATCGTTGCCTTTTGGCAATGCATATTCAAACCCTTTCCAAATGGAATGCTGCACTGCCCGTCTTGCCCCCAGCAAATCGTTGTGGCGACGCATATTATCTTATCTGTTGGTATGCCGGTAGCAGGAGTTCAGGCAAATAGTTCATAGCTATTCTAAGTTTTTTGGTTAAATGAAAAAAGTATTAAGAAAAACCACATCTTCACAACAAAGCTACCTTATATAGCATATTTTACATATAACATCTATTTGTGACAAAGCCACAGTTTACAAAAAGCTACTTTAATATCACTCATTTTAACACTTGCAGAAGGCCAATATTATAGCATCTATTTATCACAGTTTCATGCAGAGCCTTCTTGAAAATCTTAAGTGGTAAAATCTGTTTTAAAAGTATGGAAAATGCTTGAAGTTACTAATTTTTTTCTCATAAGGATCGTCTTAGTATGTCATGGTGAAACAGGCCAAGATATGAACCAAAACAAAAAGATGGCATAACAAATTAGGTTGGTTTTTTTTAAAAAAATCTGCTTGAACTATATGCATATTTTTGGGCATCTGTGTGAAATTAATTCTGATTTTACATAAACAGTCAGTAATTGCAGTTATTGTGAATTCTAAAGGGTTTTTTTTATTAGATTAACAAGATCATAAGAAAAAAAGTGAACAGCAAATACACGATTTCTTAAATGATTAGCAAATAAATAAAACCATTGTTTGTTCCTAATTTTCTATTATCACAGAAAATAAGTCTATCTGATCAGAATTAAGTAAGAAAGAAAAATATTAATCATAAATGGAAGTAATATGTAAATCACTTCACCTGCTGTTCTCTTTCTGGTTCACTACAATTCTTGGCTGCTTCTGTTATTCAGCTTGTTTCAAATGCCAGCTAATGCATTGTGAAATCTTATCCTCCTAAGAGACTGAACATCCACAGAACAGATAGAAAGAACAAGGAAAAGGAAAGTAGGTAGGCTCCAATAGATAATGTACAACAGAAATTACCAAGAGGCAGTTGTTGTCTTGGAAAATATTACAATATTTGTTCAAAAGTTAATAGCTCCTGTCAAACTCAAGGGTGGCGGGATTTCGGGGGGTTTTGGGGGTTTTTTTCTTCTTTTTTTTGGCGGGGGGGATTTTGGTTTGGGGGTTTTTTTGTTGGGTTTTTTGCTTTGTTTTTTGTTTTGTTTTGTTTTGTTTTGTTTTGTTTTGTTTTGTTTTGTTGGTTTTTGGTTTTTGGTTTTTTTTTTTTGTTTGTTTTTTGTTTTTAATCAACATACAGCACATCTTTATCCCACCTCAGTTTCAGGATTATCTTCTGCACTCTGTCAGGGTTTTTCTACTTTTACAGTGATCACAATGTAAATCAATGGTTTACATTTAAGGTGCAAAATAACCGGGTGCTAAAACCTTATATGGTGCAATTCCTCCTATGGAACAGGAAAGTTTTATATCCATCAGTACACAGCTACAATTTCCTCATACTGTTTTTGCTTATAGACGTTGCTGGGGACCAGTGAGAGTATGGCAGAAAAAAACCAATGTGTATCCATGTGAATTACTTTGCAAGGAGATTGAGGTTTATTTGTAGATGACAAGATAAAACTGTCCAAGCTTTTCAGCTGCTCTCTGCCTTATTACTGGCTTCTTGAAATAGAATTGGGAACGGTGGAAACAAAAAAAAATTCTTCCTGATCCTAGATCTTTCGGAGTTGTGTTTTTTCACTGTCTAATGGGCAATTAGTCATTTACAGCGATATTGTAAATATTCATAGCTTTGAAACTCCTGGGTCCCTGGTTAGTAGAGTACTGGTATTTCATCCTTGTTAAGTAGGTGGATGAGTTTTGGTAAAAGAGAAAATATCTCTATCTTTTATGTACAGATTACTATGTGCTTATAGAAATACTCCAAATTTTATGAAGTCTACATATACCTATGTTCATATTACTCAAATGCCAGGATATAACATCTCTGTTATAACTCTGACAATTCAGAGTTCCTATTTTAGAGCTGCCATAAAACCGAAAAACCCAAATTTTTCATGAAGAAAATTTTGAGTTGCTCACAAATCTTTCTAGCTAAATTGTAATGGGGGAGGAAGAGATACCAAGGAAAAAATAAAAGACTGGCCTTCAAAATTCAGCCCCTGAAACATCAGTCATGCAGGTAAAACACAAATCAACTACTGGACAATCCTCAAATTGTGCTTGTTAATTGTGCTTATAACTTGGTATGTAAAATGGTCTACATTTTTTTCTTCTTTGTTCTGACTAATTTGAAGTTTGCAACCATTGAACTGATGCCACTGAAAAAGGACAGACACCACGTTTTCAGCTTTGGGCAGATGTCACCTTTTACAAATACTTGATAAATTTTGATCTCAGTATGCTAACTTTGGAAACAAGAAAAGCTGTGAAGAATTCTGTGCGGGTGAAGAGAAAAGAATACTGGGCTAAAAATCTGCCATCTGGAGTGCAATGAGAAATTTACCTTTGGAAATTCAAGCAGAAAAATGTAGCTGGCCTTGAAAATAGAAAGTAAATCAAAGTACTTTGCAATGCTTGCTCATATTTTTCCTTCCCATCTCTCAGTTAGAAATGATAGTTCTATTTTAACTTCATCAACAATGAGAGAACATTGAGGGTTTGTTGTTTGGTGATTTTCATTTTCTTTCCTACTTTCAACAAGCATACTTTTTTCACTGTATCAAGTAAACATCAATAACTGATTTACATATAAATGTAGACTTACTGTATTTACTCTCCATCTAAAATATCTTTTGGCTCTTTTCAGCAAGCTCTGGGCCAACAGTAGAAATCCAAGAGAAAATATTAGCTGAAAATGGTCAGAGGGTGACTTTCTAGTAGGGGGAAGAAATCTTTCATTAAATGCTGTTATGTTTAGATAACTTTTCTTCCTGGAAATATGCTGCTTTTCGTGTAATGAGTAAATAGAACTCCATGATTATGAGTATATTCTCTGATTGTGATGGCTGTCATGAGAACCTCAAGTGAGAAATTACATTATGTCTAGAGACTACTGGTGTACCTTTGAAATAAGCTGTTAGCACCAATGTGGTTTAGGGGTCCTGAAAACCAATAGGCTGATAGCCCAAGAAATTCTCCTAGCTTTTCATAGTCCAGCTTTGTGCAAGACTCGACCTGCTAAATATGATTCAAGGGTGCAAGCCAGGATACGTGAGTGAGGTAGCTTGTCTCATCATATCTGTTACACCAGCAGAGGTTTAGGCTCTGAGTTTTATCTGATTCCTACTATGCTCAGCAGGAGAAGCTTAGATGCTAAGACAACTCCAAGGTCAAAGTACTAAAGCAGATTCTGGGATTTTCTAGACCTCAGCTCCTGATGAATGGGTGCTCTGAAAATCTGGCGATTTAAATACCTTAGGAATCTAAACCTAGTCTGTTTTCCATTCTTTATTCATGGTTTTATTTTGGAGTGTATTTTCTACTTGTCATGCCAACATGTGCCATAATAAGTTGCCCTCATAACCCAACACTGCGAGTCGTGTCCAGATTCAAGTCAGTAAAATTCAACATCTCCCACACAGTCATATTATGTCTGAAAATAAATGTACGTCCATAGATTTGGTTGCCTTTTTTTTTTTACTTTATTTTCCCCAAACTCAACTTCTACATGGTGAAATGACAGGAACATTTCGTTCTGCAAGGGCTTTTTAAAATTCATATTTTAGTCTGCCTGCCTGAGTACAGTGAGAGACCGATGACCTTTTCCTCCCTGTCGGCACTGTGAAAAGCAAGCTCCCTTCAAACATTATAGCATCCAAATACTGTGCTGCCTCACTTCAAGTAAAGCATGAGCTTAAATATATTACTGTGCTGAGATTCAAATGATGAGTTATTTTAGCATAGCTGTTCCTCACCCAAGTTATTTATGAGTCAATAATTTCCATGGAACTGTACAAGGCCTAGAATAAAGTCAATGTAATGAAATTTTTATAAAAAATATACAAGCAAACTAAGAAAAGACACTAAAAAAAGTTATAACCCCTGTCACTCATAGATGACAAGTTCTCTCAAATGTAGACCAAATCTTAGCAAAGTTAGTTGAAATTCACTATGAGGTTTGCAAATTCTTCTGTTTTAGAGCTCAGTTCTGTGATGTTATCCACGGTATCACAATGCACTATTTTTGGTCAATTTTTGGAACCAAGCAGCTTTCTGAAGTTCTTTGTGTCTATTTGAAGCATTTATTTCTTTTTCAGTCCATATTTTCTAGTAACTGCATAGGCTCTGGGCACCATTTTGCTTGATATAGTGCTGAAGACAAAAATGAGTCATGTCCCCACTTGCTGACACTCTCAGGCAGATTGCACCTGAGCCGCTAAACGAGGGGAAACATGATGGCGTGGTCTGGGATTCACAGACAGCTACAGCCTCGTCACTAACCACACCCATCTAATGGCTAAACTCAATACTGAGAGACCATTAGAGCTATTTAACCTGTGTTATTCAATATCTCTGTTTCATAAAGTAAAGTTCATCCCTGTCTCCGTGTTAGAGCTGATATGGAAAGACTAGGGTGTTGACGCAGGAAAAGCCAGGGGTAGTGTATAGCACGTGGACAGTAAACATGGTGACTCAAGTCTGACCAGGATCCTAAGGAACGAATGTTTCCAGGAAATATTCACTGCACTGCCTTTCGTAGGTCGCAAGGGCTTTTAAATATAGGAGTTGGCTCCTAATAGTCAGATGCATGCATGCACAGATCACATACCCTGCCATACTGTCAGTGAAGACTCAATGAGTCCATACTACCATTTTGTCTTCAAACTCCTGAAATCAGCTCCACATACTTGGGCACCAGATGCTCTAGGGAAAGTACATGGTCCCTGCAGCCTAGAAAGGGACGTGGTGACAGTACCAGTTTGCATTCATGGGTGGTTGTCGCCTGGAAGTTCCTTTGCTGCCCCATGAAAATACTACCCCCAAGGATGAGCATGGGGTTGAGTAGGGGGTCACTGAGATTTTCTATCTAGTACTGCATGCACATTGCTGACACCTGTCTGAAACAGCAGCAGAGATATTGAGAATAATGGGGGAACCCACAGAAAAAAGCAATCAAACTCTCAGACAAGCTGGGATTACAGAATACAAACTGCATGAGAGTGTGCATCTGACATAGGTTTTCCATACATGAAAATGTCAATCCCCCTTTGCTGTTTTGTTTCAAGGGGAACCCAGACCTATGTACATCACTGCTTCTACAGAATTAGTACAAGCCCTGTGGTTCTGGGGTAGCAAACATACCTTCCATAGTCACAGTTCAGCAAAACTTTCCATTTAACAAGCAATTTTTTAATGTATTTGAAAATTCAGTCAAAGTATCTCCCTTTACCATGCTGAATTACTAAAATAAGGAGCAATGTCTTCACAGACTGCTAATACAGCCAGACTGCTGGGTTCCAGCTGATTGGTCACAGAGAAAAAGAAAGACTGAGCTTTACCAGATACTTTACTGAGCTGAAGCTTTAGAGGGAGGAGGACTTTGTAAAATACCTCCTTTGCATCAATAGCTTGGAATATTTTCAAAAAACAAGGAAAAGTAAGAAATTAACAAGGAGTTATGAAGTACTGGATTGAATTATGCTTGCTCAGATGCAGACACATTTCACAATCCCTGATACTCTCCAGGAACGATTTGTGAACAGCACTACTTGGCATATTTGAATGCTTCATTTTTTGCAAGGCCATCTTTTTATCTTCCACCTACACCCCTATCTCAACATCCTGTTACTTTTAAGCACCACAGAAAGATCTGTATGAATTCAGAAGATAATTTTTTACTTTATCTGTCCATACTTCATTACAATGTCATGTTTTGGCAGCATACTAACCTTTTTCACAAGTCCATGATGTAGGCACTTTGTGTTTCTCGTAGGTATATCAACTTCGTGTAGAAAACAAGAGTGGGCACAGTCTATTCCAGATGTTCATTATTTCACATTTTCTCTGTCAGAAATGGCATCATTAGAGAGAAAAATATATAGGACAGTCAGTAACAGTAGCCTCTTTTTTTTTTTTAGCCTGTGTTTAGATAGCATAGGGTTCTGCCAACTTTCTAGAGAAAAACATATGGCTTTGTGAGTTTTATACACTTATAGAGAATAATGAACATAAGCTGGTACTTTTGAAAAAATCTGTAAACCAGAAATAAAATGAAAAGTTGTATGAAAATATGAAGGTTACAAAGTTTACCATGTTGCAGAAAGATGTTTTTGACATATTGCTCCTATTAAATTTCTATAATGTTTAGTTAGACAGCTCTGGTTCATGCTTTCTATAACAAAGCTGAAGTTACATCACTGCACATGGAATGCAATTGCAACAGGAAAAGATACAGTAAAATAGCCTAAGGAAACTATTAACTAGATTGTTATTTGTAATAACTTGTGACCAATATTGTCTCACAAATAAGTGTTAACTTAAAATTAATTTAGCAGCACCTATTCCAGTCTGCTTTGGCAGCAGCTGTGGGCTGGAGCCAAAAGGGGCACTGGAATAGATCTACTAAAGGCATTAAGGACCTAACACAAAATTAAATCCAGTGGTATCTCCCCTCAGAGGTGCCTCCATCCTGTGCATGCTACCATGGTATTTGGGTAAGATTTTCAGGTTTCCAGAACTTCCAAACCATTCTGAATCCTGTCCCCAAAATCAGTAACATTATGCTCACACAGAGGTGAGCACAAAACTGACTCCTGGTTTCCAGCAGTGTTGTGAATTCTCCTGGTGTACTGCGTGTTGTTAATGCATTGATATTGAAATAGTGGGTCATTGTAATTTGCTCAATTAATGACTAGGACTTTTTAAAAAATAAACTAAGGAATATATGATCAAAGAAAGAATTAAAGCTGAATAGTACAGAACAGATTGAAAAATATGTTTTTAGGGATTGGTTTCTAATTGCTATATCCTAGTATTGGTTTCTAATTTAGTCCTAGAATACCAAATATTACCATGCCTTTTCTGGCAGCGTGGGAAAACATTGAGAGAGGGCTAATAACAGGGCTAATAACAATCTGGTGTGACCTCCCTAAAATTTTCTGCCTAATGCTTGGAGGACAGGACTCATTGACAATTGTTTCTTGAAGGGTTTTTCAAAGCTGTGTCTTTATGTTACTTCTCTTTTCACTTTCTTTGGAAAATAAGGAAAAAAGAACAAAACAGAGAAACTGTGAATGCAAAGGTTGAAGTAATGAAAAAATCTATTTTTATATATCTTGTCTCTGTTTCTTCCACAGGTGAAGAAATGATCTGACACATTTGCTTTTAAGTTAATGAATAAAATATGCTTACATGTATATATACTTTAAAAAAAAAAAATATGGAGACCGCAAAAATGTGTGTTAGCTCTGTCTCTATGAAGTTCCAGATAGCCAGTTACCTATGTGGCTTCACAAAGTCTGGATGCGGAGTAAATTCCTGACTGAACCTTTCAAGGACAGTATATTTCTGGGGTGATGAAGGATGCTGTGGGGCTTGTACGTTGACTCAAAAGCAGCATTCCCATTAAAAACAAAATCAAAACAAACAAACAAAAACACAACCAAAATAACCTCTTTTTGGAAACCAAAATCTTCCTCTCTTTTCATTTAATTTTCTTGTCTTTGTAATGTGTAAGAGTAGACCTAGAAACTTTCTGAAAGTCGCTAACATAAAAAAAAAACCCCTCAAATTTTTTAGAAGCTGTTTGTCTATCGGATGGAAATGTCAAACTTTATTCAACACTGACAGTCATCTTCTGAAAAATGTACCATAGATGATGATACAAAGCAAACATCCATTTTCTTTATTCTCTTTTCTGTCCAACATACACATGGCAGAGGAATCTGACAGAAGATCAGCTGAATCATTACAGGATAATAGAACTCAGAGTTGAAAAGATGTTAAATTATCTGATCTGCTCTTTTGCCAGGATCAAATTGATTCCTAGCATGTATTCCATGCAGGTTTTTTTCAGGTTAGCTTTAGATTTCCTTCACAGGGCCACACACTTCAAAGTTGTCATTTAGAAAGTCTACACACTTACATGAAAAAGAATACTGTACTACAGGAAGAAATAAAACACCAAAAATCCAGACACCATTTGAAATGGTGAAAAATTGTATATTTCACTACA
Organism: Ifrita kowaldi; assembly: GCA_013398055.1. Lineage (NCBI taxonomy): Eukaryota > Metazoa > Chordata > Aves > Passeriformes > Cinclosomatidae > Ifrita > Ifrita kowaldi. The sequence goes on from VZRS01012612.1 coordinate 620,456, forward strand.
GAAAACAGACAAAAAGAGGTGGAGGAATCCTTCTTTGAAATTCAAAATGAGTCAGGGCTGAGTTGAGCTTAATTTTATCTGCAGTTGAGGCATTTTAAAAAGCTTATCCAAAACTCTTCAAATGCCTCAGGAATTTGAACACTGGCCACTCTCAGATATCTGTATCTCACTTGCATCAATACCTCAGTAGCATTTTGTTGGGGATTTTCAAAGCTTACACCTTGGAAATATGCTGACTATAATGACATTGATATTTGAATCCTCCCACAGATCTTCCCTCTCAACTAGAACTGAAGCAAGACAGAAATGACATTAGAAGCTGATTGTTCATTATAGTCTCCTGTTCAGTGTTCCTTTGAATATGTGGATACTGGCCACCAAAAGATAGTAGAAAAAACTAGTTTGAGGTAGCATATGTGCTTTAATCCCCATAATTGTTGGGATTAATTTCTTTTCCTAGTGCAATGTGGTTCATCCCACTGACATCAGTCGGTATTTAAAGGATGAGTTAGGTGCAACTGTGCTATTTTCCTTTGTTAAAGAGGTAAAAGTATCTTACCTTATACATCCTGCAGGTGAAGAATGGAAAAATCTCCATGAGACTCCTGCCTTCATTGTCCTTATCTGTCATAACTTCATCCACTTCCAAAAAATAATTTGTTCTCGATGTATTGCAACAAAAATAAATTCTCTTAGAGACTGCAAGTCCACTGCAGAGTAGGCCAATAAGTGGAATCAGGCAGAGAGGTCTGTCAAATGCGACTATTTTAGAAACTCCAAAAGATTAAAAAGTACAATAGATTAAAAAATATTTGGACCTATTTTAACTCTGTAAACAACAACAACAGTCATAACATCCTTTCGAGAAATGCATCATTTTGCAAAATAATAGCCTTTTGAGATTAGATCTTTTCTACTAGTTAGCCCTGTTCAACTGAAGTATTTCCAACAATAAAATAGATGATCTTTGACTTTATAGAATGCATATTAATTTATCTTGAAAAATGCAAGTGGGGAACGAGTGCTAAAAACCTCTGAGTTATCAAGGCAGAATGGTTTGGTATAAATTATTCTCCCCAGGAAAAGTGATGGCCCACAGGAAGAGTGAATGCAGTAACTGTGTTTGCCACTTAGATTAATCTCTCTGTGAGCATGATATATTATCAGGATATGCTCTGAGAAAGGATGAATCAGAAATGTTAAAAAATGCATTAGCCCACAATGACACCATTTGTAAAAGAAAAAGTATGTTTCTTGTTTAATGGTGACAGAAAAATCTCCTTTATTTTACAAAACCTATAATTTCAAATTATGAGGTTCTTTCTAAATCTGGGGTTTTTTTACAATTTATTATTTCATTTTTTTAATAAAATTAACATGAGATCTGCTAGTTGGTTCTCAGACTTGAAAATGGTAGGGCTGTCTCCTACATAACCCCTTGCTCTTGCTTCCTGTTTCAGGTACTTCTGACAGATGGATGAAGAGATGTGAGGTTTGGCAGAATTAGGCCCTGGATTGCTGAGTGGAGAGCAAGCAGCCCAGACACAAAATTCTCCCAGATCCCTGGTACCTTTCAGGGGATGGCTACAGTCAGGTTCTGGCTACTCAGACTGGTCGGTGTTGCTCTCTGCCCTGGTCAATCACACTGCAGTTCTAGTTACTGTAGAAGTATGTCCCACATGTTTTGAAAACAGAAACCCTAAATTGAAGATTTTTGCGTTATTATCAGGATTAGATAGTAGTGCACACACTGTCAAGACCTTCATGTGGTGTAAATTAGCAGAGATCACTGACTTTCAATACTGCATCAGGGACTCTGTCAGAGAAGTATTTAAAATTTCTGCGAGTGCCCTACATTACCCACAAGATCAGCATTTCTACCACCTGTGTTAAAGGCTATCTAAAATCATGTGTCTTTTATCAGTATGTGTTCAGGAAAATAAACTGCGTTCTGAAATAGGACATAATTTAATGATGATGAATTTGTCGCAAAAACACAAAAGATAAAAGGCATACCTTTGTAGCCACATTTGCTTACATCATTTCTGAGACTAATTGACATATTAAAGATCGCTGTTGAAGCAAGCAAAGCTTGTTAGCATGAAATTACTTCCTTGCTGAAAAGGTGCCAGTGTTAACATTTTCCATAGAAGTAACAGGTGATAAAAGATAACTCTGTAAAACACCTGCGGTATCTTTTATTTTGGAACTATAAAGGTACATATTTCCTGGGGGAAGAAAAAGTACCTGTCTAGAATAAACGTGGTTACAGCCTGCCTGTGCAGAGCACAATTGACAAGTGGTGATGAAGATTCATCATGTCTAGGCAATTACATTAAAATGACTCAGGAAGAAGTTATGAGTCCTCCATATGATAACTAAAAATCACTGATATGTTTTGTTAAACTGCCTGAGATTAATTTCTTTTCTCTTTTAGACACAGGATTTACCAGATAGAAATGAACAGAAGAGGTATTTATTGCTGTGTGGAGTAATCAAAGGGTTATCAGTGGAACATCTATCCTTGTCTAGCTCTCTATTTTCATGAATTTTTTAATAAAGATTGAAGTATAATTTTTTATCTGAAGAGTTTAAAGAAATATTATTATACTCCAGATTTGGCATTTGTTAGGTTAATTCCTTTTAAAGATTTGAAAAACTTTAAATAAAGAGAGACGTGAAAAACCACCCTGTGATATTTGGCTCTTCTCCTCCTCCTGAATGCTATCACCAAGGTCCTGAAGCATGCCATAGGAGTATCAGCCTTGCTCCAAGTCAGGGGAAGCCCTGACTTATAACACCAAGATTTGCACACCTAGTTTTCTCATGAGCAGGTGTGCTGTACTGTATGTCAGGCTGGAGAAAGGGAGAAGCAGGTGCTTCAAACAACAGAATTCAGAGATTCACATCCTGTGCCACTTTTCCTCATCTTTGCTGGTGGTCGTATCCAGAGGGGACATCTGTAACCTTTTCTTGGATCAGAGCAGTTTAAATTTATAGTTTAAAATGTAAATATCACCTAAATTAAAGGTGCCTGATCTATTTTAAAAAGCACCTAGATGTTTGACTTTCACTGAAAGCCGAGACTTAGTTTTGTGAAGCCAGAGACATTATGCGACACTGGCATTCATTTAAATCAAGGGGCATCAAATGGGTAAATACCCCAAAGCCCTCCTAAAGCTCCATAAAGTTTTCTTTTTCCAGTTTTGCCACTTGTTAAATTTACCCATTTGCATTCAGGCAACTTCTACATAACAGGGAGAGCTCTCAATGGGGCATAGTACATACAGCTTCAGATTAGAGCAGCAACTGAAATGCTAGGTGCTCTGAAATCAGAGCTCTGGTTTCAATGTGTTAAGAAATCTGCTGCACATTTTCACTGAAGTAGTGCACATTTAGAAAGGGTAGCAGAGTGGCCACACTTGTACCACATTTTCTCATGTATTGTCAGAACGTTCTCTAAACCATAAACCTCTGCTTAAGTAGGACCCTACAATGATTATCAGAAACGCTTCAGGTAACACTCTATCAAATATTCTTTCTTCATAGCAGCATCTCTTTTGCTCACCTTTCCCGCTTTTACTGCCTAATGATTACACAGTTAAATCATCCCCTGTGTTTAAGGGGAAAACAGTCATTTCCAGAGGCAAAGTCATCATACCATCTTGAGCTCAGGATTAGCTGAGTTACCACCAGGAAGCACCTGTTTCTCTATATTAGTTCAGTAGTTACTTACGCATTCTACTTAGACTCAGGTCTTCATCTTTTAAGACAATTAAGTTAGGGTATAAAATTTCTGCCCTAAGCAATTGTGCCTCCTTCTGTGCCATGTGCTCTTTGTTAGCATCCTTTTTTGTGTTGCTAAAGCTTCAGCAGTGGTCTGGATATTATTTTGACCACCCTGACCTCACATGTCTTATTTTTATTTGTCCTTAGTCTTCAATTCACTTTGGAAACTACCTTATAAACAATCTACATTTTATCAGAAGTGGTCTCCAAAGAATTGAGTTGTTCCACACTAAATTCTGCAGCAGCTAGCCAAGAGGAAATATGTAACAACCAGAGAAATTTAACTGATGTTACGCTAAAAGGTTAACTAGCCCATGCTGAGCTCCATGTTGTCACAACTTGCGTGTTTCTGGCATGGCAGCTTGCTCGGATGTCTTTCATAACACTGTGGCTGAGTATTAACAATGCTTGGAGTTCCTGATGAAGGAGGCAGAAAAGAGAAACAACCAGGCAAGACCAACACTGGACTCAGGCTTGAGAGGTGGGAAAGCTCAAATGAAGCAGTTCATTTGGTTCACAGAAAGGAACTTGAAGGGGTGCAAATGTTTCTAGTCGCTAACATGAGTTCTATACAGTGCTTTACACAAGAGTATCCAGCTCATGCTTGTGCTAAAAGTTATTGTAGCTATTAAAAAATAAAGAATTTTATAGTAGAAAGGTACAAGAATGTAAAGAAAGATAAGTGCTAGTTTGAAATAGAAAGTGTCAGGCAAAAATAGTTAAGCAGATCCTAAACGGGATGCGTGTCTTCCAGCAGCACCTCACTAAAATTACAAATATGAAAAGATATTTGAACTCAGTTTAATTACTGCAACATAGAGGATCCTGCAAGGCAAGGCCTTTTTCTTGTAGAGAATTAAAATGAAATATGAGAAAGCTTAACAAAAAATACAAATATTAAGCTAGAATAACGTTTGTGTTTTGATCTCACTTCTTCCTTTCAGAAGCATTTTTTGTATGTTGCCCCCTAAGGCGGACAATTCAGAGTGCTCAGTGCAGGAATCTCAGTTTTGTTGTTTAAAGAGACATTTTTTCCCCATGAATTGCTGTTCTTGTGTTTACATAGGAAAAATAATGTTTTCAATCACGGAGAAAAGTGTTGTCACTGCCTCAGGATAGATTGGAGTAAGAAATACTTGCATGGAGGAAAGCTAGTTTGCCTTTCTAAAGGTTTGACTCACTCCTCACAGGGTCATGCTGGGTTGCTAAGCAGGTGCAAGGGAGGAGCTGACATTTGTGCACCTCTTTAACTGTCCTTGCTGAGCCTTCCCACTGTTCCTGGTCAGCCGTCTCACCGATGTCACCAGGCATTCCACTGTGTGCTGAGCAGTGCACACAGATTTGTGGCAATTCACTCTTTGGTGCTTCTCTTGTCAATGTCAGGAAAGTGGAGATTTTGCTCCTGTACCAGCCAGAAAGCATGGCCAATGTTTTAATGTTTTGTCTTTGTCCAGAGTCAGAATGGTCACGCCACCATCTAATACAACAGCTTATTCACAGACACGGCATGCAGCATCACGGCAGGTTTACCTTTATTCCTGCTTTTCATTTCTTAATAGCATCATGCAGATAGTTTCAGCAGCCCACACTCATCTTCCCTTTCAGCTTCTTATGGCTGTAACTGATATTTAGTCTTTCCACATTTGAGAATGATTCATTTCCTACAGCCACCTGCAGAGCAGGGATCAGCACTCTGTACATATCTGGCATTGCTCTGATGGATTATGAAACAGGGGATGGGATGCAACTGGTTAGACCTGGACACTTTCCTCTCACGTGAGCTCAGGAACAGGGACTTGGTAACGGGACAGTTTTGCTCCACTGAGACCAAGGAGCAGCCTGTTTTTGAATCCAGTACTCTCCACTCTCTACCTAACACAAAAGGGGCCTGCAGTCTTCTGGGCCTAGGTGTTTGACCAGGCTCTCAGATGTAAGGCTATTGCTAATGAGGAAAACTCACCACAGAGTTTTCCCGGCACCTTTTGAAAGAGCATTTAGTCAGTACATAAATGTTCTGATTAATCATTTTTCATGGTGGGTTTCACTGCACATTTAACAACACTGAGATAAAACCTTAGACAAACTTCCCATATTGTTCCCTAATCAAGCACTTTGGCATGTATACCAGTGGGAGTGCAAGAATTATCCAAAATTAACTTTGCAAGAAAATGACAGACACTGCTCCCTATCAAGCCTGTGTCTCAGCAAAAAGTGGACAATTTCTTGCTTGTCAACTTAGCCTTTCAGTTGTTCTTTGACACTGAATATCTTAGGTTGCATTGGTGTCTCGTTTTCTTAACACTTTCTTTAGCTTCCGAACAGGAATACCAGTAAACTAGATAATATACAAAGGCATTTTTAGGACCTTTTTCACAGATTTTTCTGCTCTGTGTGCGACCAAAGCAATCCTGAAAACCAGAAAACCATCAAAAGGCCATTGTGATTTCCTATCCAGCAGCCATGCCCAAACCTGGCTTCATGATGTCTTGTTACAGTGACTGCCATACTACTTCATGATGGGACATGCATACCCATCTACCACTCACTTCTTAGCTAATGAGTAACCACAGCACACTGCCCATGAAAGTACTGAAGCCACTGTGTTTGGTTCCTGACCATGAATTGCTCCCCCTTTTTCCTGTGAATATGGTTATTCAAAAACACTGCATAATCAGCAGTCCACAGTTAGAGATGCAATATCTCCATCTGCCTCCAGATGGATGTTGACGACAGCCACTGTGTAAAATTGAGATTGCTCTCTTTCCTATGTCCCACCACACCTCTTTAAAGCCCCTTAGTGTGCACATTGTGAAGTTAGTTTGGAGAATTAAGAAGGGAGTAGTGGCACTTAAAGATTCACGTCAAGTTTATCACGCAGTCCTGTGGTTTATCTGTAACTGTCATTTCACATACAGCAGGTGTTAACATGCAAATAATAAAATTAATTTCAAACGGGCTAGTACTTACTATGGGTCTTTTAAAAAATACTTCATTTTTTTACTATATTGACATTCAAAGGCCAGTATTCAGAAGTAAAATATCTGTAAAACAAGTCGGCTTTGAACTCACAGAAAACCAGCCAAGTCACATCAACAATCTCAACAAAGAGTAACTTTTCACTTCCTTAAACAATAGTCAGTGCCAGAAACAGCTCCCTTTGAAAAGCTGAACAACCTAACTGTGAAGCCAAGATGTGTCAATGAAAATGATTTCTCAATTTGTGACTAGAGACTGTACTTGGATTGTTACTACTTGGTAACTTAAAAGTTCAGAAATGACACCTTGGAATAAATGGTTTTCATACAATAATACACACAACAGAGACTTTAATTTGTAAAATGAAGCATATCAAAGATCACTGAACCAGAAGCAAAGAGGCATGGCAGTTTACAGTTTGCTTACAGAAGACACAAAGACCACAAGACACAACTCCTAAATACCTGTTCTGTTCCTGCACAAATACAAGGCAAGTAAGATAAAGAGCTCAACTCATGTTTATTGTTTGAAGTTTATCTTCTACTTATCACATACAATTGAAAGCCTATGTAAAGCAGATTACAAAGCTGCCCATATCTTTAAAGAGAACCGGACTTTATCCAAAAGCCAGTCTGGTTGAGTGCTGAAGCAGAGACCTTTCTGACTCCTGTTCATTGGTCACTGATGGTCCCAGGACCTGGAGCAAGCATGACCTCCACTGGCAGGGCTGGGTCAGCTCCCTGGAGAGTGCCAGGAGCTCGGCTCAACACGTCTCTGGCTGGGCTGTCACAGCACCATCTTCATCCTGCCCAGTGTCTGCCTCTCGCATTCCTTGTCTCTAAGTGTCTCTTTGTTGCCTTGGTGGTTGCTGACTCCATGCAATGTTCCATCTTAGCATTTCATGTTGGTCTGAATGTCCAGCTGACTTCAGAGGGCCCTGCAAGTGCCAATGGAAGCAGTGACTTACTGACAATACTTTACCATAAATATATTCAGCCTCATTCCCCTAGACTCCGGAAGACAAAATCTTGTAGCTCAAGTTCCAAGTTCCAACTCCCAGTACTTAAAGCTGTTTTTGTACTCTTTCTACACTGGCCATCATTTTCATAGCTCTTTTGTGTGGACCCTTCTTCACAGGCAGGAGAAACGACTCCGAAGGACAAATATTTTTTGTGACAAGTGAGTTCAACTCTTGGCAGGATTTCTTTTTCACAGGGTCCACCACAAAAAAAGTAATGCAAGTACTGCATGAGGACCTTGAGAATTGAAGCAAAATTAATTCTCCCCTCTTGCCAATCCTATTTAAATTAGGTAATTTGAGGCAGTAAATGAATGAGAAATAATTAAACCAAAAAAATCCCTTGGCATTTTCTTCAGATGCCTAAATGGAAACAACTTATCTTTCTAGCAAAAATAGAATTTAAGAAACAAATAGAGTTTTCCAATTATTTTACATCCTCACAGGACCATTTACTTTGATATTCAGCTCAGATGAGGAAAACGGTCTCATTTCTTCTTTTAGTCAATCAAAAAAACACTGACTTTCTGTGTGTATCTATGAAACTGTTGTGCTTTAGTTTTCGGTGAATTGCACTTCTACTTCTGAAAGTACTACTGTCATCAAACAAAGGCAGCTGGAAAAAGAACTAGAACAGAAATGAAGATATCCAGATACTGTTCACTGAAAACTGTTGGAAAGCAGCAAAACAGACAAATGCTCTCTGGGGAAGCACTAGGCTGCCTTTTTCTCTCAGGCTAAAATTAAAGTTAACACTGACTGAAGGCAGGGGCTGGGGGCAGGGAGGGAGTGTTTGTGCACTGATAAACATATCACCAGTCCTCTCAGATAATTTCACCTCAAGCATCTGCAGGGCAGTGTCATTTTGTATGGAGGTCATCCAGGCAGAAGACTTCCCAGAATGTCTGAGAAGGCAGTTAAGCTTTTTGAAATTACATTAATTTGGATGGGATTAATTGTTTAAAAAAAAAGAAAAGACAGAAAGTATTAAACCCAAATCATGAAAAGATAGCAGAAAAAAAATTCCAAGAGTGTGAACTCTTAGTTCTTTCAAGGAATGCTGCTAGTAGCTAAGGAGTCAAGCTCCAAGCTGCCTGGCAATGTCAGACCAGTCCCACTACGAGGTTGCCCTACTGAAGCTGCATTTCCAGCTAGCTGAAAAGCCCACTCACAACTATTTTCTTTGGGAATTACTGGTTTCCAGACTGGACAGAGAATTTAGGAACTCACAGCCAAAGCTACTGAAGGTCCAAATTGGGACCTTTAGCATTTTTGAACTGTGTCAAAACCAGCTTCGCTTAAGCACATCTGTCTTCATCCAGACCTCGTTCAGCAGCAGTTCAACTCCCCCAGGCTGGGTGAGGTGGGAGCAGCTGTACATGCTGGCCGCAGGTGCAAGCAGTCACTTCCAGCCCTGGAGGGACAAAGCTGCTGCGAGCCACTGCAAGCACTTAACAGCAGATTTTCTCCTCCTAATGTGATCCCTTCAGCTGTTTTTGATGCCTTCCCTGCCAGAGGAACTGAGCTGCTGACTGCTAGCAAACACATTGCATCCCTGTGGTCACTTTTGAGTCCTTGGGGGCTCACAACACACAGTTAAGTGATCCATTGTGTAAGAGCAGTTGTTTCAACTTCTTGGATAATTACCTAATAATTACCTAATTTTAACACCTACCGCATTCTAGGGTGAGCCAATTTATACCTGCCTTGTAATAAGTGTCTTTCTGGGGAATATTGTCAGTCATTTAGTCACAGATTTCTTTCTAATACCTGCATGAAAAGGTGGTCACACCACTTAAACCTTCTACTTCCTGATTCTCCAGTACATCCCAAAAGACTTGCTGGAGTATTTATTAAATGCAAAAGTTGTGTGGAACATTTTTCCAAATATATCATAAATACTTATTCCACATCCTACCTTACACTTGTTTCAGTACTGCTAAAAATTAATGGGATTCTGAGCAAGTCAAAGCAATTGTCAAAATGGGCTATTCTACTTTGAGCCTGATATTCAATCACCTCAAGTTTCCCATAACTTCATTTGAAATTATGAGGTCAGAGTACTCTTGGAAGAAGATCCCTAAAAGACTGGCAGGAGGTCAGAGACACAAGTAACTGGACATGAACTTATAATGGCTCTCGTCAACAGAGGTTTCTGATATCTCAAAATATTCCGATTAAGAGCACACTCCCAAATTTCTGAAATTTTTGGCAAAACATGCAATGAAATTTGCCCCAGTTTTATGGGAAAGGCTGTGGGACCACATGAGAAAAAAGAGGATTTAGGAAAACTTGAACTCAGAGCAGCCTGGTTACCCTCTGAAGTTACCCTCTCTGGTAGTGCTGGGGTCCTCTGGTCATTGTTTCTTTGGTAGCCTGGGAGCTGGGGGAGCAAGGAGAGCAAATGAGACCAGCTCCCTAAAAGCCTTTCCTATATTACTGAAGAGTTCCTGAACAGTAAGAGTATAACCCTTCAACTCTAACAAACCCTCACACCATACTTCCCTGAAATCTTCCTGACCCAATCTAAAACTAGTTGTTGCAATGCAGATTTATTGTAGGAGGCTGGAAGCAGTCCTGTAGTACAATCATAATGTTTTTAACCACTTCTTGCCCAATCTCTTATTCAATTCCTAGAAATATTCATATCTGTGGCCAACACATTAGCTGGTCGGACTCCTTTTTACTCACAAAAGTGATCATTGAGACAGGCTAGAGGCGGGAGAAAAAAACAATTAAAAATTATTAGACTTCTAATGAAACCTTTTCTAGTTACAGAAATGTGTGTACATAACAGAAACAACATTTTCTTCTTCTAACAAAACACCAAATGATACAGGCTGCTTGTACAGCAATGTCAGCAACATTAGCTGCAGCACATAACCTGGCCAGAGCCACAGCAGAGAGGAACTTGCTTTCAGTAACTGGGCTCAGACCAGGTGTAACAATAAGTTCTTGGTCTCACACAAACACCACATTAGTGAAAGGTGCCAAGATGTTTCCAAGGTCCTGAAGACCAGTTGATACCAGGAATGGATTGTAAAATGATTAGTTATACAACACAATTTTCACTCTCCTAAGTGAGAAAACTGTGATATTGGTATTTGTAAAAGAGGAAGTACTGAAAGCTTGTAGTTTGAACAGCTGCAGAGTACCTCACTTCTCTAAAGTTCTTTGTTTCAAGTCTTCTGTTTTAAATGCTTTGATTTCCACCACCACCACCCCCCTGAAATGAATACCTACTGATGTAAAACCCTTAAAATTCTGGACTTAAAATTCTGTCATTTGCTATTGGTACCAACCTGCCTTGTATCTGAGCTGAGATATCCCATCTCTTCAATACTCAACTTGCCAATCTTTATTCAGATTATTTATTCAATGACTAGTTCAGAATTTTACACAAAATACAATGATTTAAGTGAAGGAATGCAGGGGACACTAAAGTCAAATGCATTGTTTTGAGGAGAATGCACTCTCATTTTCTTGGGTAAATATTCTTACATGAGATTCTCTTCCTGGAACTGATCCACTTTCTACTGGGGTACTCCGTCAGTCCATAAGCCCCAGCTGGCTGTTAGCCTAAAGGCTGGGACATCACCAGGGAGGTGCGACATCTGGCTTCCAATCCCTGATCCAGAAAGCACTTCCTTAATTACACAAAGTGAAGGCAGCAGGTACACACTTTTAGCCTGGCTTGATCCTGAGCCCTACTCAAATGAACTGAGAGGTCAGATATGCTCAGGAAAAAAGAATGGAACCATAGAATCGTTGATATGGGAAAAGACCTTTAAGATCATGAAGTCCAGCCATTAACCCAGCATTGCCAAGTTGACCACTAAGCTACCACCTATCCAAACCAAGAGAAGCCACTTTCTCCAGGAGAATGCTATGAGAAATGGTGTCAAAGGCTTTATTAAAGTCCAGGTAGACAACATCCACAGCCTTTCCCTCATGCACTAAATGTGTCACCTTATCAAAGCAGAAGATCAAGTTGGTCAAGCAGGATCTGTATTTCATAAACCCAGCTGGCTGTGTCTGATCCCCTGACTGTTCTGGGAGAAGCCTTTAGTAGCAAGAATAGTCTTGAAAAGCAAGACCAGTCTATAAAAGCAAGACCAGTCAGTGGGACCATGGTGCTGGGGAAGGTCATGAAGTAGATGATCTTGAGAGTCATCACAATTGTGAGACTTCTCCCAGCTGCTTGTAGAATATTTCATCTACCTCTTCACCCTGGTTAGGTGGTCTAGAACAGACTGGCACTGTGACATCTGCCTTGCTGGCTTTCCCCCAGCTCTTACCCATAAAAACTCAACCCTATCATCACCATCATTAAGCTCTAGTAAATTGGCTTGTATTTTAATTAGCTGTTGCAACAGCTGAACTGTTAGAGTAAGAAACAGTAAATTCTTGTTCAGAGTCTCTGTGAGTCTGCACTCCAACCCCCTTCAAAAAATTGTTTGGCACATTCCTACCAAAAATTAATTTGCTAATAGATTTAAAATTACAAAAACTGCATCTCCTATGCAAAAATTCATTAAAACTCAACAGGGCCCATAGAGACATGAATATTTTACATCAACCTCATGATCATTAAATAATAATTCTTAAAAATATTATCCTTTTTAGAAAGAAATTTGTACTAAATAAAGTTTTCAACAGCAGCAAAATTTTCATAATGACTACATTTTTCATTTTTTCATGTTGGTATCTTGCTTGTAGAACTTAGGTGTCGGTATGCTGGCTTTAAAACTTAGTCATCCCTAAGCACCTACAGGGAAAAGACTCAAAAACATCCATGCAAGCTAATTCATTATGAAAAAAAAAGGAAAATCCATGTGAAGAGAGAAGCAGACAATAAAATATCCCATAAAGTAGAGTTGAAAAGACTTTATTTAAGTTGCCTTAGAAAATTATATTTTCTAAAGCAATACTTGTTTTTCCCATTTCTTCCTTCACAGAGGAAAACTTGCTTTCTGGAAACAAACAAACAAACAAAAAACCCAAACACCAACAGCACCCCCCCCCTCCCCCCCCAAAAAAAACCCCCTTTTATTTTGGAAAAATACCTTCCTCCTATGGGCATTGCCCTAAAGACAACATATCTATTGTCTATAATTTAAGATCAGTATTGAAATGAATGAATTTCCAAGATTATATTTTTTAAATGTCAGCTTTAGAAAAAGACAGACAAGGTACTTTAGAAGAGTCGGTCACATCACTGGAAAGCAGAGCTGCAGCTGTTACCAACAGCTTCTTTCTGTTTGCCTTTAACTGTGAGGACGTTTAGCCATAAGCCATATTTAAAAATGTTGCCAAGTAGTTATTTTCCTTTCAGATCAGGTGAAAAAAAAATCTCTTTTTGAGCAAAGCCGGTTAGGTGAGCTTATGTATTTGTTCAATAGAGATTTTTTTGGAAAGTCTTCTATCTTCAAGTCCTTGTATTAACTGCGGAATTTTGTTTTCTTTTTGATTTTTGGGGTTGGGTTTGGGTTTTTTTTTACACTTTCTCTCCTGAAAAGTGCTGGCATAAGTGTCTGGTAGACAGAGCTTGGCTGGCAGATGTTTTTTACATAACTCCATTGCCCAGTGTAAGAAACATATATTTTTACTATGAGATCATGGGCGTTCTGTGTACCTTTCATAGCTATTAAAGTTACTTGGGCAATGCTGTAAAATATCTTCTTGCCTTTACTTTTTCCATGGGACAGCTTCTTATTTTTACGTGTCTTTGCAGTGGAAGGATCAGTACACTCAAAACTGGACTTACCTAAACATTGTCTGGCATTTGAGTACAAGTCCACAAATGTTAAATGCTAAAGGAACTGATTGTAGTGTTTCAGGATTGATGTTCCTTTAAGTCTTATTTTGCCATTTAAATCTCATTTGCTGGGTTGAAAACCAGTAGCTATATGCCACCTGACAAGTGCATCTAAGTTCTTCTGTCTTCTGTTTCCAGCTAAACCTGTATTTTTCCTCTTAGATGTATGCTTGTTCCTGGTGTCTTAAAAGGTGTGGATTAGCAGGCTGCCGGAGTATCTTTCAGCTTCATGTTGTTCTTTAATTCTTCCTTAAATTTCTTTTAGATATCTAATATCTCATGGTATCATCGAATAATTTTGAAGATACTCTTATCTAACTCTCAATTTCAAGTAGTTACACTTTCTCTCATACTCTCAGAGAACTTTTGTTTTTCTCCCCACACCCTTTCCCCTTGTAGCCTGCCTATTACATTTTAAAAGCTCTGTGAGCATTCTTCTGGTGTATATCTACAACTACCATGCCCAGCATCGAGAATGTGACCTTACAGTCCATTGTCTTTTCACTAAAACATTGCTGCCTCTACAGATCTTTCTTTTTCCCCTAATTTTCTTCTTCAGATTGTTTCTCTAGGAACTAGATTTTCAGAGCCCAGATTGCAAATTCTGGGGAAGATTGGACAAAAACAAATGGCAACACGTGAAAACTGAACTTCAAAGTAACTGTAAAATAAGTGGGGTTTGCATTTTTCCACCTAGAATACCTTAGCCCACATACAAAACAGAGCAATTCTCAACCCCTTCCACCCTACAAACATTCAAGAAAAAGTGAGCTCTGCTTCAACAATGGGATACACGCCTTTGGAAAAATATTTTCTGGAGTGTTTCCCTTAACACAACTCAATCCACAGGATATATTAAGGAACTCACCATGTTGCAGCTGGTATTGTGGGAGGTGTTATGAGTTAGTAGTGCCAACAGTTGTCTGTGGATGACTGGTGTAGTAAGACCTTAGCAATGTTCAAAGAATATGTGCCAGCTACATAAAAATTGTCTTTTGTTTTATTTAGGCAGCCACATATAAAGTTACATAAGCTGAGTGTGGCAATATTATTTGTAAATCACACATTTGAAAAGGGGGCAAAAGAGCAACTCAGATGATAAAAAAAGTAGAAGGTGAAATGGAATGTGGTCAGTCTGGAGTTAGGTAGGAGGCTAGAAAGTCTTCTGCAAAGTACTGGATACCAGGACTTATGTCCACTGCAAACTTCAATTCCTCTTTCAACACAGTATGCATTCACAGTGTCATAAAACTGGGATTACCTGAGACCAGGCAACCTCTGTTATTTTTTCTTCATTTTAGGGGCTCAGAAAAATCAATTTTCTCATAAAGATTCTTCAAAGTGCACCTTGTTAAGAGAAATGGGAAAAAGGTCTTTACAAAATACTGTTGTCTTAGAGAATGTTGTCTCATTTAGCTGTGAATAAGAGCTGGGCAAAGCTTTCAGTGCAAAACTCCAAATAGTATGAAACATCTGTTTTTTAATTCTGTTAAAATCCAAAACTTAGCCCAAGTTCTTAGAAAGTTTTTCTGAACTTCACAAGCATTCCTGTATTATGAAACATAGTACTGAGGAAAGTTGTCCTGATTTGTGGTTTTGAATGGATACCATACAAAATCTCTGGATTTTTCACAAGATTAGGTGAAACTTGGTAATTTTGACAGAAGGTTTTATTTGGATTTTTGGCTTTTGACATCAGCATAGACAGAAAATGCAGTCTTTACATGGATTACAAGGATTACAATCCAAACCTAGGGTGAGTAGAAAAACAAAAATATTTTGAAACGCAATAAAAGAGGATGAGCAACATCTTTGTTATCCACAGATTTTTATGAGACAATAACATAAGCTAAAGTATGATAACTGTGAATGCTTTTATGTTTGTGGCTGATTTAGGGTACAGCTTATGAAGATTAAGTAAAAATATCTGTTTTGTGATCATGCTATCAGATATAGACCTGTGAATGTGAATGTTGATTAACTCTGCCTAAATGAGTGCTAAGAACTCAGTTCAAATTTTCTGGTTCTTCCTTTTTCCTAGGACAATCCCACCAGGAAGAAAGAAGAAAAAGAAAAAATAAGGGAAAAAAATACTTGAATTAAAACTCTCAGAGCTAGTGGTTTTGCCTAATTCTTTTCTGCAGCTTATGAATTTAAAAATCCCTGCAGTAACGACAGATCTGCAAAAGTTAGGTTTCTAAAAGGCTAAAATACTCCCCAATTTACTTGAGTCAGACATGTGTGTCCACACTTATTTACATCTAAGTTGAATTAACTTACATATGTGCATTATTGATTTATCTTGAAGTTCACATACAGTGTCTCTTTCTTATTATATAGGCAATATTTGTGTTTACTTGTGTTACTCAACATTCAGATACCAGTCCAGGAAACTGCTTTAGATATAAACCACATAATTTCACAGAATCATTTCCAAACTCCAAGAATAATTCTGGCTACAAGAGAACACCAAGACACTGCTGTCACCAGAGTGCCACCAGTTGAGATCTTACCTATATTTGTTTTTTCATGATGCATTCTTTTTATCATGCATTTGTGAGTCATAGCACAACATTTTGTACCAATTTCAACTGCATTTATACAAGTAAATTTGTTGATTTCTGGGTCTTTTCATCTGTTCAAGAGAAAGTCTGCCACATTAAATGCAACAGAAATAATGGCATTGTCTTGCAGAATAAGTATTCTGCTAGGAAGAAACAGAATTAAGATTTGTTTGACAGAAATATTTGCCTTGACTTTTACTACGCTGTAACTCTTACAAAAGTACCTCAATCTGGATATCAGAAAATGTCTAATGGGAATATTACCCAGATCTGGTACTAATTAAATCAGCCCTGTACTGAGGATGGTGGTATAATGTCAGACACAATTTGGCTGTGTGACTTTGCACACAAATAACAATTCCTTGACTCGACTGCCTTAATCTTGACTTGATTTGCTGCTTGTCAGCAGAGGGGATCTCATGAGCAAAGTGGAGAATGGTGGCCATCCTGGGCACAGTGATCACAAAGCAATCAAGTTCAAAATCTCTCTTGACAGGAGAAAAACTGCGAGCAAAACCTCAACTCTGGGCAAGAGGAGAGCAGACTTCAGGTTTCTCAGGGAGTTCTCAGCAAGTAAAGGCCCCTGAGAAAAATGTTCTTGCAGGTGCTGGTCACTTTTCAAACATCACCCCTTACGGGCACAGGAACAGGAAATTCCCAAGTGTTGGAAGTCAGTCAGGTGAGGCAGAAGGCCTGGTTGACTGAACAGGAATCTTCTCTTGGAATTAAGGGGAAAAAAGGAAGCTGTATGCCCAGTGCAAGCAACGTCAGGTGACATGGTAAGAATACAAAGATGCTGCTTGCCTCTGAAGGGACAAAATTTATGTGGCCAAAGCTGGAGTTGAAACTGGCCAGAAACATGGGGGACAATAAGACTTTTTTCAATTATATTAATGGCAATAGGCCGTGTAAAAATAACACAGGATGAGGATGGTCACCTCACAAACAGGGACACAGACAAGACACAGGTGTTTAACACATTCTTTGCCTCTGTCTTCAACAAGGAGTTCCCAGTGCCCTGAGCTGGAGGACCACGGCTGCGAGAATGATCGACTCCCAGTGAACCCTGAAACTGTGCGGGATCTGCTGCTCCAGCTGGATCCCTGCAAATCTATGGGGCTGGATAGGATTCATCCAAAAATCCTCAAAGAGCTGGCTGATGTC
>VZRS01012612.1:637974-768414 GCA_013398055.1 Ifrita kowaldi
GACATTAAACTGTTAGAGAGTGTCCAAAGGAGGGCAACAAAGATGGTGAAGGGCCTTGAGGGGAAGCCGTGTGAGGAGCAGCTGAGGGCACTTGGTCTGTTCAGCCTGGAGGAGACTGAGGGGAGACCTCATTGCAGTTACAACTTCCTCATGAGGGGAAGAAGAGGAGGGGCAGGCACTGATCTCTTCTCTCTGGTGACCTGTGACAGGACCTGAGGGAATCGCCTGAAGCGGTGTCAGGTGAGGTTTAAGTTGGATATCAGGAAAAGGTTCTTCTCCCAGAGGGTGGCTGGGCACTGGAACAGGCTCCCCAGGGAAGTGGTCACAGCAGCAGCCTGACAGAGTTCAAGAAGCACTTGGAAAACGCTTTCAGGCAGATGATGTGACTCTTGGGTATAGTTACAGAACCTGGCAAGGCCAGGAGATGGACTTGATGATCCTTGTGGGTCCCTTCCAACTTAGCATATTCTGTGATTCTATCAGAAAGAGTCCTCCTACCTATAGATTTGCTGATGTGTTTGTTTTGATTAAACTGTGATGTTGTTTTCTTTTTCTATTTAATTGTAACAGTAACTTTGACACGTATTAGAACTGTTCAAATATTTTCTTTAATCTTGTATTTCAGTCTTCCACTTTCTCTGTTTGGCTAATTGTGACAAAAGTCGCTCTAAGAAATGTCAATTGTTTGTTTGATTCTTATCTCACTCTGAGTTTTATGTGTTCCTTGACAACAACAAAATCTCTGTGAGCTTGTTATTTCCTAAGTTTCTGTCATGTCTTTTTGAGTCAAAGGGGGGAAAAAAAGCACACAGTAATGTGTCAGGTTTATAGAATGATCTTGAAGTGGAAAGCTAATCAAGCATGACTTTTTGTTTGAGGTTTGTTTGGTTTGGATTGGGTTGTTTTTTTTACACAAAGCTTCTCCTTTTGCAATGAACTGTGACAGAAATTTTGAAAATTAAGTAAGAAAAGAGTTCAAACAAACCACCTTGGACTTAGGCATTGTATTCTCCGTCCAAGTCTTTCAGTTCCATGTCACTGACAGTTTCAGGCTAGCTGCCTAATCACTAAACCCTTTAAATACCTAAATTTCTGTAAATAAATGCGTGAAAGTTACACTGATATTGGGAACAGAAAAGGGTTTTTGAACTAGTGAAAGCCCATATTTGGTCCACATCCCAAAATACTAAAAAGCAAAATTACCAGTCTCTGAAAACACTGAAGTTAACAAACAAGATCCAAAGTTCAGTGTGTCTGCTCCCCTCTAATATGACAGACACAACTTCAAAATTGTCCTTCAAGCACACCTTACTTTTCATACCATAGCCCTGTGTGACATTCAGTACAATCATCCCTTTCCTTTGGCATTGCATTCTAAAGGAAGGTTCAGAACTGAGGATTCAGACAGAAGACCTGTGTCGAGTCCCCATCCATCTCTGCTGTGTCACTCCATGTGAGGTGGCCAAAACTGACCCTTTTCCTCTGCATTTCACCTCAATGTATCCTAGAAATTTATTGGAGAGGAGGTTTATGAGGATCCCTCTGTCAGATAAAATGCAAAGGGAGCTTAAGACCCAACTCTACTTCTGCATTGCTCTGACTGGACACCAAATGCTGGAAGCTTTTGAGTGGAAATGCTTTTGCTGAACTTTCTCCTCTATTCTCATTTTCTTCCCTTTTATTATACCAGGTAATTTCCACAAACCATTCTTGAACAGAAGAGAGTAATACAATAACAGGTTATTCCTCCACAATGTATTGTTGCAGCGAATTCTCTTCCCACACAACATGGCTGAGTGAATCAGTCTAGATTCAGAAAACGTGAATCTTAAACATGCAGTTTATTAGAAAAGTTGCAAAAGTTTAAACAAATTGCATCTGTAAGATTCATTTCAACTTCTTTGCATTTAGCTTCCACTGAATGAGCTAACCTTTGCCTGTATCACTCTCATTTGTGTTGCTAAGGTTCAAAGCTAAATCAAGATGATTTAAGGAAAGACTGAGGAGCTTTAAGTATATGTATGTAGAAATTTCGTATAAGTTAGCTATCATCACTTGCGATGAAACCAGTTTAATCTCCCAAATTGCTACCAAAACGAGTGAGGTTTTGGAAGGATGGAAAACTATACAATTTTGCCATCAAACTACAATTTTTTGAAAGCAAATTCTGAAGCACTGTAGTATTATTGAAAAAAATTATTAGTATTCCAGTCTGTACAGGCTCTAGGAAAAGGAAATCTCCTGCAAAAAATTAATTTACCCACAATGAGATTCAAGTAAAGCATGGTTTGTATGGTTTTCAGCTGTCACAAATTATGCTTAAATTAATTCTGTTCTCAGTAAAATTATACAGTATACCATAAAGGCCTCTTCTTGTTTAGTATTTTTCCTTTAGACAATCTAGGTGCTAATTAAAACCAGGGGGAAAAATCTTTTGTAAAGAAGGCTTAATTCTATCATCATAGCACACTGCAGCAATTAAGTATGAAGGCTTATATGCATGTTTCCAACCTCCTGGGATCCATGGAAATCTGTTTCTTTGTCTCAGTGAATTCTGCCTAAGGAAACCAATCTATGTGTGTCAGGTACGGGAACATCTACAACGGCTAGAAAGAACAGTAATTGCACTGAAATCTGGGAGTTCATCCTGAACATTGAGTCTGTTTGGAAATACAAAGCAAAATAGAGAATGAATTAGAAAATTACATAGACCAGCACAGAAAGTCAAAGGTACCACCTGTGAACACATGCTTATTACGGCTGCAGACAGCAGCTGGAAGGAAACAAAGTGAGAAAATGGCAGGAAATCCCACACACTTCAATTGTAACACGCTGCATTATTTTTATCTGATAACAAGGTCAATACTGATGAAGGATTTTAATGTAATAACCACTGTGGAGTGCTCACAACTTTGTGTGCCCACTCAAGACAATAAAACAGAAAGAAAACTCTTGCACTAAGGAATCTGACAAACAGTAAATGCAAAAGTGGGTAAATTTCCTTGTACCTGGTACACACTTGAGGAGAAATGTACTACACCAGTTTGAACTGACCAAATGGTATCTTCCCAAGTTTACCCTACAACACTTGAATGTTAAGCATCAAGTCTTGAAGAGCAAACTGCATCTAAAAATAGTGCCCCATCAAAAAGATTTCTTTGGAGCCAGCACTTCTCAAGTCTAATTAAAAAGGACTCGTCATGTAGCACTATTCATATTGACGATTCATAATCATTTTTAGATGTTAAATATTCACCAAAATTGTTAAATTTTCACCAAATTTCAAACTACAGCGAAGCAACCTTTCATATAAAAGGTAACTGCAAGAACTGTAAGTTAAACAACTACAGCCTCTTCCACTGAGTTTTGAGGGAGGATCCAACCAAACTATTTATGCAGATTTCCTCAAAAACAATCCAAGATACTTAGTCAGAAACTGATGCCCCCCATGTTTCTTAGGGAAAAAAAAAAAAAGGACAGAAACAAAAAAAACCCCACTATACTATTTGTGCTTGGGGAAATTAACCATATATTTGGTCAAACCAGTAATATACAAAAACATACTTCTTTTATTTCACTTCTGAAAAATTGTTGTTACATGAAAAAGGACTTAGTTTGATGAAAATAATCTGGATTCTCTTCCAGTTTGAAATAATGATTTGTTCCAATATGGAAGCTACTTATAATTAAGGAAAAAAAAATTGAAAGGCAAATTAGAAGTAATAAATAAAACTATATGTAAGCATTCAGTTACCTGGGGCCAAAAATTTGCTAGAGAATGAGAAAAGCTAAGATGCTTTAGATGATTTCCGGAGCTGCAAAAACCCTCTTGTCCCAGCTCTATACCTTTAATTTTAATATGTTAACTTGAGTCTGTACATTTCCATCTTTCCAATATCTGGTTTTGCTGTTTTCTTTTCCATTTTGCCCGAATTTACAAATTTACCAAGCATCTGGAAGCCGTGGCTGCAGGTGGGCCCCAGAAGCTTGAAGGAACTTAACAAATTAGAGAGGTCCTCCACCTTGGGGCCAAGTATTCAGGACTGATTCCCTGCTTATTTGCACAGCCAGGTCATGGCTGCATGGTAACGCCATTACTCTTATCCATAAATATTTCCTGCTGAGATGAGATGGGATTTTATCCCATGTTAGGTCCTTAGGAGCTCTACTAACCTTCTTCTGACTGGAAATCATTGATTCCAGAGGCCCCTTAAGTTGGTATATCAGACGGTATGATGGGCTTCTGAGCCCTAGTTTTACACAAAGTTCCTCTTAGGATAATTCTCCTTTAAAACAGAACTGCAAAGTGATTGATTTCTTCGTCTGTTTAATTGAGAAATGATGTGGCTGTAGCTTAAGTTTTTCCTAGCATTAGAGAAGTGTTGCAGATATCACTTCATTATCACTATTTGAATTTCCAGTTAATCCTTTGCATACTATCTACTGATATGTGTTCTTAAGGTCAGCTCAATTGGTTGTGATCTCTTTTGTCCTCAGCTGTTTTTTGATACAATTCCTTCTCCCCTGTGTTTGGCACTGAATATTTTTTTCCTGCTCACAAGTTGGTAATTTTGATTCTTAGTGCTTTTCTAAGCCCTCCAAAAGTATTTCAATAAGAGCTGAAACAGCCAGATGGAACAGCCTTGTTTCATTCTGATCGTGGAATGAAACTGACAGTCTAAAGTTTTCAAGGCAATTCTGATAAATACAAGTCTTTAATGAAACTGCAAAACATGGCACAAAATCCTAACCAAGGCTACACAACAACTATGGGGCATCTGAACTGCCTGTATTTCCTATAACTCCTGACCCACAACTCTGGAGAACATCTGGGGCATGTGGTCTCCCTATGTACCTCCTTACCTCCAGAACTGGGCCAAGAACTGGTTAGCTTAGTACTAGACTAGTTTACTTGCTTGCTTCATGCAGTCTTCTATGCTTCCAGCCATCATATTTAAATCAGTAGAAACATCTGCAGAGAACAGAACAAACTAAGCAGTTGTTTAATTTACAGTTTAGCATAGAAAACATTATTATGCAATCCTAAGTATCTGGCATTTATTTTTCACATCCTATTAGCATACATTATTGCTTGTGGAAATAGCTGTAAGAGACTGATAAATGAAAAAGTACAAATAGATTCTTCTTCCATCTTGACCTCAAAAACAGTTGGCTCTATTTAGCAGAATATTTAAAAACAGAATTCTTGTATAACTGTCTTATCTTACATTATCATCTGCTGGAGTAAGACAAATGTAGACAAAACAACATGCTTCTGTAAAACAGTGCAACATAAGTAGATTAACGGAAGGTCAGTTATATAATCTTTTAGGTTTTGAGATATGCAAAAAAAAGATGGCACTTTCCGTGGTTGATGAACAATTAAACATTAAATATTGAAAAAATACCATTAACTCTGGTTTCTATTTCACAATATTTATAAAAATATTTCTTTAAAACATGGAAACTAGTTTACATTTTTAGCACTTGTCTTTAACGACTTGAATTGCAGTAAGCTTAAGTTACGAAGTTGCAGTATCTAGATACCTTTCTAGTCAGTACAATATAATCATTGTGAGCTTCAGTCATATGAGTTTTCTGATTCCAGTTTTAATAGAAAAGTCAGGTTCCAAGTATAAGCATAAATAATACCTCACATGGGATTCGAGGCATCTGTTGTGCTACTAGATACCTGGAACAACAGCCCCTAACAGCAGACACATCAAGCTCTTTCCATTCTCTCTGCTTAAGTGCTCATTAAATAAATTCACATGCTGCTACAATGATAACAAATTCTTTGAGTATTTTATTGTGGTTGTTGTTACTCATTTTAAAGCATACTCATTGCATTTGCCCATGGGAAAGAAACGCAAAGTGCACTTTTACTCCCTCAACTTTTTAGTAAGGCTTTGAAAAGTTACTTGAATGGTATGGTCATGTAGAAGTGCCCTGTAGTTCCAGCCCAGAGTCCCCGCTCACTCTCTACAAACTGGAGCCAGCCCCTTAAAAGGGGTGCTCAGCCTGGTGTAGTGTGGCAGCACAGCCAGGCCACACACAGGGGCTCCGGTACCCAGAAGCGAGGGCAGCTGCAAGAAGTGATTCTGGCTCCCCAGGGAACACATTACTCAAACTTTCCTCTGAAGAGGGAGCAAGAAGCTTAGAACTCCCAAGTTCTGCTTTTGTTAGTGACTTTCTATGCTGCTTGTTAAAATCTGTAGCTCATCCTTGGAGGAAATGATATCTCCCACTGACTATATAAGAAGAATGAGCATGTCGTAAGATTTGTTTCACTTTATGCAGAGAAAGAAAACCAACTTTTACTTTGCAAAATCTTAACTGGAGGGACCTATGTTGCCTCTCAGGATCTCCCCCTAAGCCCTGAAACTCATCCAGATTGATAAATAGTTAATATTGTCATCAGGAAGCTGTAGGATAGGTTGTAAAATCTCCGGTCTTCAGGAATATACAAAACACTTTACTCTTATCAGCAGGAATTACTTATGAAAGGAAAAGATGTACTGTTTTACCCTTCTCTTGTGGTAACAGGAAGTCCAAAGTAACCCTTAGGAGACATGCAACAGGCCAAAGACTGATCTTCATCTTCCCCAGCAGACCTGGTATTCTCATCTTGCCATTCCAGACTGGTTTAGGAAAGATCATTCCACCTTTGAAACAGAAGCTCTGGCTAAGGAAATATTCTTGAATAAATTTTTCTATGTTGACTGTTATTTCTGTGCTTCCTATGCTAAAATGAATGCTCTTATACATATTTCAGTGAGGTTTTTTTTTTATTGAGTTAGCAGGTCTCAGTGAAAATTTCTTCTTATATATGATTAATGTCGCTTCTTAACATGTGTCTGAGTTTGCTGACATAATATAATCCTTGTAAACTCAAAATCCAGAGCAGCAGGCATAAGAAATTGTGTCTGTAGGAGCATATTTCTCTTATTTTTATAGTAGCCAAAAGTCAAAGGTACGTCATTAGTTGCTGAAGTAAAACAAAAAAACAACTAAAAAAAACAAACAAAAAACCCAAAAAAACCACAAAAAACCAACAAACCAACAAACAAAAACAACAAAAAACAAACAAACAAACCACAAAAAAAAACCAAAAAAAAAAGAAAGAAAAAATGGCCTTGAATTCTAAAGTATCTCTTATTTTGAATTTCATTTGAATATTGAGGCATCGTTTTGATCTCACAAATCAATCTGCCCATCCCAAACTCTACCCTTTCCAAATTATAATCCTTGAAACATTTCTGTTTTATTATACTGTTAGAGGGTTACAGAAAATGACAATGGGGAGGAAAGGTTGAAGAAAAAAGACGTTTCTCTGACAGAAGCAGGATCCGCCATCCCACAAAAGTGCTCGCAAACATATATCAAAACATCCCTTAAAACCCTTTGGTGACAAGAACCTCCCCAGCTGCCCAGACCATAAAATCCAGAGCTAATCAGACCCTTAGATTGCTGGAAACTTTCCATAATATTCAAGTTGAATTTTCCTACTGCAATTTAATCTCCCCATCCTGTCCGCGGCAATCCCAAGACCAGATCCCACTCTCTCTATGAGAGGTTTATAAACTTGAAGACTGCCACTGCTTCTCTCTTCCATCATATTTCTTAGACTATCCAGTTGCTTTTAAGCCAGGTTCACAGGTCATTATTTCTGGTTTTATTTCTGTACTTCTCAAGACTGATAGATATTTTCATTGGGGTAGGATGAAGGTCTTGCAAGAGGAAGGCAGGAAAAAGTGATAGGTTGGTTTTTCTCTTGTCAGTGAACCCAGGATACAATCCAGGAGTTCAAGCCAGCCTTGGCAGGAGTAAGGTCTTCACACTGATTTCTAGAGGTTCTCCTTTGGTCTCTCTATGTCCTCGTGTTTTCTAAACGTGGTGAATAAAACAGGCATTCTGTCCTCCGACCTCTAAAAATTGAGAAGAATGGTAAGATAAATTTATCTTTTGTATAAATGAAACTTCTCTTTATACACCTCTTGGTTTTCTTCATATATCCCAGGATGACAGTTGTCTCTTTTTGTACTCACGTGATGTTGTTGATTTTTGTTCAGCTTGTCATCTTCTATAAGCACTATTTTCTCTTTCACAGGTCTGCTGTAGCTCTTTCTACACTTTTTTCACCCTGAATATGGATGCTTTCATTCATCCTTTCAGCCTTTAATCCTAACATTTTCCAGATCTTTTCTCCAACTGGTGAAAATAATTGCAAATTCTAACTATATCCTGCAGCTCGTTTCAATTTCACTTCATCACTAGGTCATATTCCTTGTAAACATAATAAATATCCTCTTCAGTCAAGGGTATCCTGGGCTGCATTAGGAAGAACATTACCTTCTGGTTTATCCCTCCTCTCTACTAATCCCTAGTGAGACCACATATGGACTGCTGCATCCAGCTCTGTACGCCCCAGTACAAGAAAAATATGGACTTCCCAGAGCAAGTCCAGCACAGGGGCAAAAAGATGATGGACTGAAGCATCTTAGATATGAAAAGAGGATAATAACTCTTCAGCCTGGACAAGGAAAGTCTCCCTTGCTGAGGTCACTTCGTCCGGAATGCCTGCATGGCATCACTGCCAATACTGGCCACCAATCACTTTGCTTTCCTAGACCATGGCATCTGATCCTCTTGTGTTGCCAAAGGTACCCATAGATGCTGCTCTGCCTTGAGGGACACCACAGCCAAATGGGATTGGTTTTCCCTGGGTTCTGGGGCCATACTGTTGATCTCATCTCTCTTTCCAGACTCAAACATGCAGTCAGAGCTGGCCAGCCCCATCATCACAGACAGGTCGACTTGTCCTTCAGCTCCCTGGCTTCTGAGAACAGCAGGTGAGGTCTGAAGGAGACTAACTGCGTGCCTACTTGCTCATGGTCCCACACCTCTGCGAACTCTGTCCACTCTAAAGAAGCTAGGGCTGATTCAGTAGCCTTGTAAAGTGGTGTAACCCAAACTTACTTTTTATTTTTATTTAATTAGATAATATTTTCATTTAAACTTAATTAACAGTTTCATTAGATCTAAATAAAGAGTGTCTGATATATTATATACCTGTACAATTGTGGATATATATTTGATTTTTTTTTTAATCTTTATATTTGGATATATATTCATATATAAATAAATCAAAACCAATACTTATTTATAGTTGTACCCTCCTTTTTATAAATAGAGGAAAAAAAAAAGGTATATGTCTTTATATAGCAGCACTTCCATGTCCAAAGGAAACAAGCAGTCAGTCAGAGGGTGCTTTGTGATCATGTGGCAACGACAGTTTCAAGAAATGGCAAACCTGCCACATGAAAGCCTGCGAGGTTATGACATTTTCCATGATAATGACTTTGGTGTATGTGGTAGTCAGGGACCTGACTGTTGTATTTCAGGGAATACTAGAAGGGGCCACTGATCCTGCCATCCAGCCAGAGAGCTGCCTGCCAACATATGAGAATGCCATTTTACCACATGGGGAAGAAGGAGGTGGAGTAAAAAGAATGCATGACCACAGGAAGGGTGAGACTTCGAGGGCAAGTAGGTCATGGGACAGCCAGGAGGGGTGGCACTTCCCTCAAAGGCAAGGGGCACCCACCACTGCTAATGTTGGATCAAAAACATCCTTACCCTCCTTCTGAGGATGGTGGAAGAGAATTTCCAAGAGGACCAGCAGCCACTCTGCCATCTGAATGAGAAGAAAAATGCAAAATTCAGCTGCTGTTTGAGAGGGCCACACTTGCTATGTCAGATCCACAGAGATTCACTGCATACCAAATGAGGAGCAAACAGTTACAGAAAAAAAGCAAGTCGCAGCAGCTCAAGTCTAGGGAAGAAGAAGAAATTAAAATCATTAAAATGAGGCCAGTAGATTAAAGAGTAAAATGTGTGGGTTTGGCTTCTCTAATTGATACATTGATAAAATTTATATATTGAGGAATCTCTTTAAAACAAGGCATTTTATAGCTTTCCATTCCATAATGAAGTTGATTTGACACGATAAAGTTATTTTAGCTGAGTTTAGAATGCCTGCATTGTCTAAG
Organism: Ifrita kowaldi; assembly: GCA_013398055.1. Classification (NCBI taxonomy): domain Eukaryota; kingdom Metazoa; phylum Chordata; class Aves; order Passeriformes; family Cinclosomatidae; genus Ifrita; species Ifrita kowaldi. The sequence continues at coordinate 648,027 of VZRS01012612.1, forward strand.
AACCTTATTAATTATAATGTATATGCTGCATCATGCTGTCTATTGGCTGTATATAATGACCTTTCTGTTGAAGCAAAGCAATCCCAAATGAACGAAGCAAAAAAGTTTGCAATAGACAAAATTGATACACAGCAAAGACTCTGCACATTTCATGCCCAGATTTGTTTATTATACAGTTGCTCAGTTCTCTAAATCTCTTATAATAGGAACACATTTAAATAAACAAATTCCGTATTTGTGTTCATGTTTGCATTTTATCTCACATTTTTATAAGATCATTTTTAGGCCTGCTTTTGGGGATGTCCCAAAAGATTATTGATCCCAGAGCTGAGTACTTTAGCTAACACAAGTAGTCAACATACAAATACTAAAAACACCTACCTTTACACATTAAACTTACAGTGAATAAATGCCAGTTATCAACTGGGTTTAATTGCTCCACATCAGCTATAATATAAATAAAAGAACAGTGCCAACAAGATATTTTATTCTAAGGGGTTTTTAATTGTAGTTTTAAACCCTTGCTTGGCATCGCATCAAATTAAGAACTTGGTAGAACTAAGTTGGATGTACATTGCAAAATTGGATTTTATCTTAGATGGAAAAAGTTGGTTGGAATTGATACCCAGAGCTATAAATGTTGAACAGAGAGAATAAAGCTAAAGACATGCAAAACTTCATGATGAGACTACTCCATAAACAGATAAGTCTAAAATGAACTGTTGTCAATCAATTGATGTCAAAACCAAAGTTCACCTGAATTAGGTACTAAGAATGCAAATCACCAGTGATTATTCCAAAACTTCTATGGGCTGCTATATTCTTTCAAAACAAGAAAAATCAATGTATCCAGATACATAACACTGCATGACAGGACATCTTTCTTCATGTGTATATAATTTTACTGTCTTTTTTTTTCCAGAAAACCTTATCAGCAAGAGCAGCTCAATTTGTGGACCTCCTTGAGAAGAAATAAAGGATTAAACATTTCTTTTGCAGTATCTTGTCCTTATCAGGACTGAACTGTTTATTGATCTTGGTTACTCACTGACTGTGATTAGTTTGTCCTGCAGGTTTTCATTACAAATTTTATTCAGTGCTTTCATAGCAGTGTCTCATATATCTCATAGACATCTGTCTCTTATTCCTTCTCTTTTCAGATCATTAATGTGATAAAATTTGACTACTCTAGAATGATAAGGAAACAATTCATACTAATTTTCCTGCAACTTCAAATATAGTTTGTGATACTATCTTTTGTCTGATATGAAAGGTTTTTATTAATATTTTCTGACAGATTTTCTAAATAGTTTGTTGTATTTAATCAGCATTTCATTTTTCACATGACGGTTAAACACGATCAGTTCCCAGTAGAGCTAATTGGAGGTTATAGTTTTAATGCTATTATTGTTTTTGTAACTGTGTAATGGTTTTGCTGAGTGAAATAATGTGGGGGAAAAAACTGTTCATCTGAACTTGAGGAAAGGCCAATTAGTTTTGGAATATTTTAATTGTAGTTCCTAAGAGCTAGGAACAAAACATCAGGAATACTTGCAGCAAAACCAAAACAGGCCATCTGTCTGTCTCATCAGACAAAGAAATATAATTACTGTATTTTTCCCAGTACCTACAAAGGTAGAGGAAAGAGGGTAGTTTACATATTAATATTTTTATATCTGCTCTCTTATTGATTCTCTTGCCTTACTGCTTAACAAGCGTTAAGGCTGAAAGAATTGGTAGATAAATATGTAACATGAAGTCTCTTTTCTTTTCGCTTATTTTCTTCAGATTCATGTCTGCCACTTATTTTCTTTGGATCCAGGCTTGGATGATGACGATTATGTTTGTTGATTTTCAGCTGTTGAATGTAGAACACACTTCCTGCAGTGCTTATTGAAAGTTTTCACACTTTCCAAATACAAAGTTCTTTCTGCATATACTTGCAAGGTGATGTCAGCGAAGCTTGTAAAATTGAGAGAAATAATATATTCAACAGAGACTTACTTTCTAAACCAGTTTAACCAGATAAATCAATTAAAGCAAATAAAACTCTATCTGCATTTGAGTACCAATTTGGGATGTCAAACGGAATTGGCACTACATGAGTGATATAAGAATTCGCGAGGTTTTAGAAGGAAAACCCAGAATGTGCAATCAGGCACCCAATCAGGCAAGAGCTCTCAGGCTCAAGGAGTTACCTTGGGCAGCAAACCCATCCAAGGGGAGAGGCCCCAACTGAAGACCCCCTGCAGATCCTCTGCTCCAAGCAGGACCAACTCAACAGACCCCTCTGGCGAGTCTCCCCTCATAGCCTCGTTGAGTCTGATCTGTGGTCAGATATGGTCACTTCAGCCAGGGCCAGTTGGTGTTACAAGGCTGAAGCCAAATGGCTGAGGTCAGACACAAGTCACTGACTGGAGGGCCTTGATCCCTGCTGGAGCAGGTGCACCTGCCATGGATGAAATTGTCCACATTGTCAGGACACATTAGATTAGGGAATATTGACCTGTTAATCAAGGAAGAAAGGTTTCTCAGAAACAGACGTCGCTTAGTTTTTACAGCTGTTCATAAGCCTATCTAATCAAGTAAGCGCCACCAAGATAGTCTTGCCTAATAGAAGGGGTAAGGCCAAAATGATAAAGACTATTTGCTGAAGATAAGTGCCTGCTTTCAAATTCCTGTAATTTGCAACAATTTATTTTCTGCTTCCTATGCTCCAGATACAAAGGCCTCAATCCCTACAGAGACTGACTGGTCATCGCATCTCTTCCTTCTCTTTGTTTTCTGTAATGTTATCGGACCGGGTCCTTTTATGTTACCAAACCTTTCTCCTAATCTTGCGTTTATGTCCTCGGCCAAACCATTTTCTAGAAAGTCCTTGAAATAATGTCTGTTCTCATGCCACGTCTCATACCGACCGTCTCCTCCCACATTCCTACCTAGCGTCCACTCAGCATCAGTAACCTTGACAGCCATTCTCATCCAATGCGTGACATCAGGTCTTGCTTTGCCCATTTCCTGACAGTGAGTAAATCCCAGAATTAGGGTCCCAGCTCTTCCCAGCACTTCCAAGCAATGGACCTGCAGAGTATATCAGATTCCTGTGTCAGACAGTACATTTCAATGCACAGTAAATGTCTGTGCCACCTTTGCATTCCTGGACACCAGTTTCATCTCTTCCAAACTTTCCTTCTTCCGGGGCTGAATAAAGCATAACTGGTTGTGTTCAACAGCACAGCCCTGTGTGATCCCATTTTTTTCCCAAAGAAAAATGGATTTCTTTGTAGGCGAAATATAACTTCAATCTTCTGACTCCATAAAAGCACTATTACTGTCAGTGATAACCTTTCCTTTGCTTTTATAGTTATTAATATTCCTGTCTTTAAAAGTGAATGCCATAAATCTTCCCCAAAACATTTTTAATATGGCAGGACTTTGTTATTTGTTCTTGAGCTCTAACACTAGATTAATCAATCTAGCTTTTCTTTTCTATCCCCTTCCTCCTTTTTCTTGACTTGTATTATTATGTTTTAAGAGTTTTATCCACAGATGGATGGATAGATATGTAGGTAGGTGTCAATGTGCCACCACATACATACAAATATATTTGCAAATACATATTCAACATATGCATTAAGTAAAACACAGAATATCTTCCAGTCCCAGGACTGTTGTGATAAAACTGGAATCATAGCAGTAATGGCAATCTCCCACCCTTTCTCGACAACATTAATTAAAAAACACTCAGTCACATTTTGGAGGTGTCTACAACAGAAATCCCACCTTGCATCACTCTACCAGCAGCAATGGTCCTTTGTCCTTGAAGGATTTGCTCTGTACTTGCTACCTAGTACCTAAAAAGTATCATTTTGACAGCATAAGCATTTTAAACATTTAACAGAAACAGAACTTATTGTGCAGCACTCTTACAAATGTATTCAGCCTTGCATTGACTCTGCTGGTGCACCACTCCTCAGGTCAAATAGCGTTTCCTGATTTTTTAGTTTCTAATTATGCTAAAATATTCACAGCGTATCAGAGACATAATGAGCCTTTGAATTCTTATCTTGGACCTCAATAGTGTGTAACAAGGAAGATACTATAAAACTGTAGAGAGTTTGGGAATTGACTGTAATCACAACTAGTGATGTTACCTCTGTGTGAAGTGTGTGAATGTGGTTTGACGCTTTCAGGAAATAGCACAGAGTCCTAAAAAACCCCACCACAACAAAATCCTCCAAAACTAAACAGTGATGTTCTGGGACTTCAGGTAGTGTTAATATCTTGATTTTTATCCAGAAGCACAGGGAAAATTAGAGAATCATAGAAACACTGAATCAATTAGGTTGGAAAAGACCTTTGAGATCATTGCATTCCAATCCTTGACCAAACACCATCATGTCAACTAGACCATGGCACTGAGTGACATGTTCAATAGTTTCTTGAACACCTGCAGGGATGGTGACTGCATCACCTTCCTGGGCAGCCCATTCCAATGTTTAACAACCCTTTCTGTGAAGCAATTCTCCTGATGTCAAGCCTGAACCTCCCCAGATGCAGCTTGAGGCTGTGTCCTCTCATCCTGTTGCTGGTTATCTGGGAGAAGAAACTGACCCCCAGCTGGCTACAACCTCCTTTCAGGTAAATTGTAGAGAGCAGTAAGGTCACCCTTGAACCTCCTTTTCTCCAGGCTAAACACCCCCAGCTCCCTCAGCTGCTCATTACAAGACTTGTGCTCTAGATCCTTCACCAGCTCCATTGTTCTTCTCTGGACTCACTCCAGCACTCAATGTCCTTCTTGTGGTGAGGCACCCAGAACGGAACCCAGCACTCAAGTGTGGCCTCACCAGTGCTGAGTACAGGGGAAGAATCACTCCCCTAGTCCTGTTAGCCACACTATTCTTGATACAAGCCTGGATGGCATTGGTTTTCTTGGTCACATGGGCACACGCTGGCTCACGTTCGGCTGCCAACCAGGATGCCCCTGTCCTTTTTCACTGGGCAGCTTTCCAGGAACTCTCCCCCTGTACTTCTTGCCACAATAGTGCTGCATGGGGCTGCTGTGATCAAAGTGTAGAACTCAGCACCTGGCCTTGTTGAACCTCATACCACTGGTCTCAGACCATCTCTCCAGCCTGTCCAGATCCCTCAGCAGAGCCTTCCTACCCTCCAGCAAATTGACTCTCTCACGCAAATTGGTGTCATCTGTGAATTTACTGAGGGTATACTCAGTCTCCTCATCCAGGATGAGAATAATAAATACAAGTAAATAGAGATAATTCAGAGCTGCTTGCACTGGTTAAAAACCAACATGCCAACATATTGAAAAAGCTGGAGTTTAGGAGTGTATTACGTACCCTCATGTATTCAAGAGGATGTATAATACACTAACTTTTGGATGATCCAATACTCACAGTCTTTTCTACAGGACACATGTTGCTTGTCGTTGATGGCAAGATGGTGGAAAGCATTACCTCCTGCTCCTGTCTAGTTATAAAGCAGAATTGAAACTTAGTTCTTATGGCTTCCCAATATTTTGACAGAGCCAAGAACACAAAATATTTTTTCTTTTAACAACTTACAGCAATACAGAAGGAATTTCTAGAATGACTTTCACAGTGACTGTGGTGTTCCATCTCAGTTTCTCTGTGTTCCCAGTAGCATTCATGTACTTTATGGTGTGAGTGTAAGAGCGGTTAAGTTAAAAGGCAAACATTTTTCTTCAATGAGAAACTAATTTCCCACTTTCAGTGAAGTAACTGGATGAATGACTTTGAACAAGCACCTCTGTCTGTCTCTTGACTCACATCCCTGACTTCATAACACTCACTGCATCCCAACACATTCATTTTTGGTGACAAGCAGCAACCAGCCCATCAAGGAGAATAGAACAAAGGAAACTAAAGAACATTTCCATGAGGAAGTGACTTTCCAGTAGAGATTATAGTGTCCCAGAGCTTTTGGAAAGCCATTGGTGGGATGGCAAAACAAAACAAAAACAACATTCAAAGGTTAGATTTAACTCTTGGATGAGCTCCTGGAATGAGACTGTAATTTAAGAACTTTTCTTCTAAAGCCGTCTCTCCCCTTTATGGCTGTAGGAGAGACTAACTTTTATAAGCAGAAAGGGAAAAAGGGTGATCTGGCTCAGATTTAAGATTCTTGAACTTGATTCGTCTGGCTGTTTAAAAAAAAAAAAAAACTTGAATAAAAACTTTATGTGAAACCCTGATTGAAATGTTTGGTTTCAGGAAAATAAGTTATTAATTTGGCATTTACTTATTTGTAAGTTAGTGTGATGAGCTGTGATTCAAAACAAGCAAGATTCATCAGTGCTTAAATGAAAACTCTCCCTCACCTATAAACAATCATCATCATTGACAGTGCTTTTAGAATCCCATTCAAAGAAGAATTTTCAATAATTTCTTTCCAAGAAACTCTGCCTAGAGAAAATTGAAAAAATGTTAAATGCTCTCTCCTTTTCCTCATATTTTGTTTCTTTAATATTTAAATACTGTGATTTGCTCTTCTAGAGTATGAATACTTACTTTTTCATGTAAGATTAATTCATGCTTAACCCTTTGAATTAAGGAACTGAACAATTGGATAGCTTATTTACAACCTTGACGTAGCCTGCTATTTTCCATAACTCCTGCTTGTCTACAAATGGGGCAAAGATAGAAATTATGTATCTCAGATAGAGACAGGGACGGTGGGAATTTCTTCTTCACAAGAGCTAGCTGAACTAAAACTTAGGTGAAATTATGTGATTTAAACACTGACATCCATCTTTCTGCCTTTGCAAAGTCTTAGGCACCGATGGGTCCGTATTCCCTGTTTTTCCAACTTTGATAAATTATAAAAAAATAGTGAGGTTGCAGCACACATCTTTAAACATATTTGTAAGGCAGAGTTTTAAATTATTTCTATGGCCAAGAAAGAAAAAAATAAAAGACAGGAAACTCAAGGAATTAAAATTTGATTTTTTTGCCTCTCCTGTGATTTATTTCTACCTCATATTAGGCAAAGTTTGTTGTATTTTGATATTTGCAAGGTCTCAAGCTCATGTTCTATGACATTGCTCTTAGACATTATAATCCAAACAACTTCACTGGAGTTGCAATAGTTGTCACTGGACTGCAATAAACCCACTGTATCAGATACAAGACTCTGCACGTGTACTGTGCTTATATGTACAAAAAGTATGAGAATGAAAAGATGAATTTAGTGAGTAGGAGGATCTCCAAGTATAATACTGACCCTGCTTCCCAAGCAAACAGAGTCAATAGCTGTTTCAAATTAAAACCACAAATTCTGAATCAAGCAACCTAACTGGCAATGATATTAAAGTACAAATCACTGTAATTTCAAAATTATTCAAAATTCAGAATCTTTAAATAAAAATCCTTGCATACATTTAATTCTGAATTAATGTTGCTTCTGAGAGCTGGAGAAAGAAACACCACACAAAGAAGCTTTGGTGTCAGTCCCCTGTATGTACAGACAGTGCTGTCATGCCATGGAAACTGTGTTTTTAAATATAGAAAGAGTGCATCTGTATGAGTTACTTTAAAGTAGAGATGTGTTTTCAATCAGTGGCATCTGCCAGATTGTGGGTGATGCTAGATCATGGCAATATGGTTAAGTTTGTGAGTTTGTGTATAATTACTTTACAGGGAAAAAGAATGTGCTTCACTGCCAGAAAAGGAGGAGAGAATGAAAGAGTGAAAAGAGCTACTCAGTGAAGAGAAATTCTGCAACACAATATGGAACAGCTTCCATATTCAGAATTTGGATGGTGAGAAGTAGTGAGGAAAATGTTTACCATAGCTTTTCATCTTGACTTCATTCTTCTGGTTTTATGTGACTTAACCAGTCATCTTAAAAGTTGCACATCTTCTAGTATACTATAAGAATGTCTTTAATCTTTGTTATTATCAGACCAAACATTAAATTTCAGCTTCACAAATTTTCAATGTGTTTAAATTTTCCTATGTTGGAATTAATGATCTTTTCCATCTCAGCTTAAACCACAACAATGGTATAGATATTATCAGTTTATAGTGTTATTTCATTACAAATAGAGAACTGGCAATTTAGCCTAAAAGGAAAAGTTAGTAGTTTAGCCTCTCTTGTTTCCTAGGTGAGTTTTTTCTGCCTGCTCCCTTTCCCCTTTCCCCCATCCTTGCTACATTCAGCGATCCACACAACTCAGGTCTCCTCACACAAAGAAGCAGGAGCCCTCCTTACAATACTGAATACATCATATAAAGCTTCTGCTTTGAAAAATGCTGGTTACTGTGCTGCACCGGGCTATGTCCCACATCACACTGTTCATTGAATGGGTGCAGGAGGTTTCTTTTGGAAACACAGAAAACTTTTCAACTTCTCTGCTAAAATGGGGGCCAAAATAAGCTGTTCACTTCTGAATAAATGAGAGGTGGATTTAAAAAAGCTGTCATGCCAGTCATAGCACCCAGGACTTGCCTGATAGGTAAGAGGAGAAACAACAGAACAGCTATTTCCGCACCCTATGTTCATTCCCAATATAGAAATACTAACAAGTTTTGGTTAGTTTTTATAATTTTCCAGAAGTGTAGGCATAATAGATGGTAGGATTGTTTAACCCTGGTTAAAGGTCCCTGTGCAGCTAAAGTTTCATATAACCTCCCTAATTTTCATGTTTTCGAGTTACAGCATTCGCCTGAGACATTTCTCACTGACGGAATGAAAATAGTACTGGTAACTTTAGCTGTCTGACTCATCCACCAGTGATGAGGGGGAGAATGTTGCCTTCTAGCTCATTCACTTTCTGTGGTCTAGCGTTCAGCCACGACGTCTTGGCTTGTGCCTACTTTATCTGGGACTTCCAGATGGTCTCTTATCCAAGTACAGGACAAGCCCAGGAATGCTTAGCCCCCGAGATCATTTGCATAAGACGCAATGCAATTGGAATTGCCTTTACTCTAGCTCCATCTTCAGTGGAGTTCAGACTGTCTGACTATGTCTGTCCCTTGATGTACAATAAGTTTAGTTCAAATACTAGAATAGTTTGCTGATTGTGCATTGCATTTACTGAGGAAGAGTGGAGCAGGTAAAACAGATTCAATGTTTTGAAACAATACTTAGAAATAAGCTGAGAATTTTTTCAAATATTTTCAGTGATAAAATCTTGTGCTTTTTCTCTCTTTCTCAAGAGTTGCTTCACTTTGCTCTTCAACACCAGAAAGCTCCTAGCTTAATTCATCAAGATGTACTCTAGTTAGGTAGTTGATGAGAGGTGATTTCTCATTTAGAAGTACATCACCCTCCCACACAGATATAAAAATATGAAAACTGGAGGTATAAAATCAGAAAAAGAAAGCAATGTAATGGCTCATCAATCCTGCGGCTGGTTGCAGCATAGTTAGGGCAAGGTGACAGATTTCAATATATCCAAAATGTAAAAATAAAATTTCCTAAGAATAAAAATTAGGAATTAATCAACCTAGAAATAGTCAAGACCTTTTTGTCAGTCTCAAAGCATAATATCACAACATTAGGAAAAGAGCATGACAGAGTTTTTGCCTGGTAATTAAAACACTGGGAAAAAAGGCTCACATACTCCAGCACAAAAACTCTTTGCCACAGGCAGCATTCGCTCCTGCCTAGAAAAAGGCAATATTGCTGTCACCACAAACAAATGTTATGATCTGTCCAGTGATAAGCCTGGACAACATTGTGCTGAAGAAAGGATCAGCTGTCCACATATGAGAAATGGTGGGATAAGAAGCTTTGATTTTATTAGTTCTGTGAAAAGGCACAAGCAAAAGATAATCAACCTTTTTAATTCTCTGCTTTCCTCTATTCCTATCCCCAGAAAAGTTGAGAAAAGGTTCTAAAACTGAAAGATGTGTGTGAAATAAGTTACTGTGGTAGTCTGGGACTGGCAAGAGACTGAAGCAAGGCAGAAAACGGTTTCTTGTAGCTTAAGAGGGATCAATTCATGAATGCTTTAGGCTGCTGGCAGCCAAAGAGTATAGGAATGGATTTGTTTAGTCCTTTCATTTGATTATACCCACTGAAGCTCATTAAGAAACAATATCGTTTATAATCATTTTCCATTTGTTGAAACATATGGAAAATGTGCCACGAAAATCTCCTAGAGTATCTGTTTCTTATTTAAAAGAGAAAAAAGAAAAAGTAACAGTCTCAAGTGTGAGCACTTGTGTGTCAACAGATCTTGTCAGCAAGGAAAAACAGATTTGCCCCAAAACAATAATTAGGTGCTTCTGAAGGATGTGGAAACCAGTTTTGTGTTGAGAGGAAGAGAAGTGTAATATGTGTGATGCAGCCATTATAGATTCTAAACTATTTATAGCATCACATGTAGTGTATATAATTTCTGAGAGGTTCCAGAAGGATTTTATATATAAAGAATAATGCACTTTGCTAATGTGCTAAGATTTGCATAAAAGAAAAACTTTTTTTTCTTTTATTGTTAAGTGGAAAAATAGCTTACTGGAATGAACAGCCCTAGATCTTGGAAAAACTTCTGAATATGCTCAAGTGGTCAGAAGAAATATGTGTTCTAAATGGGAAAGATGATATTTTTTAATTATTCCCTTATCCTGTATTTGGTTACACTAAAAACTTTGCCTTTTCACTTACGAAAACAAATTCTAACCAAATTCCAAGCAGATCCCCAGGCTCAATGTACCTTAGAATGGCCAGGCATATTCTTCTGAGCAATTGTAAATTAAAAGATGATTCAGATCTTACTTATGGAACCACAAATTAAGTCTCTTCATTGATTGTAACAACATAGCTTAGAAGATAAAAACAGCTATGCCAAAAGCCGTGGCACCACACAGTGGGTCTGACACCACAGAGACCAGTATTGCCACTGCCGGTCACAACCAGCACTCCTCAGGAGTAAACAGTTTCATATTTTCATGAATAGCCTACATGATGATGAAGACAAATCTTCCCTATCACAGAATCCAGATAGGTTCTGCCTCTTTACGTCTGGCAGGGCAGCATGAGAAGATGAAAAGGCCTTTTTTTAGTGTAAATACTCCTCAGCAGCTACTAAACATCAGTGTGTTAACAACATTATTCTCATCCTAAATCCAAAATATAGAAAATTAACTTTATCCCAGCCAAAGACATGATAAAGTGTAGGATGTACAAAGATAGTGTAGCAAAAGTCTGCTACAATTTCTTGTGGGTTTTAAATTCAGCAGCAAGCAGTTGCAAACTGAAGATTTGGTGAATACAGAAATCTTGTCAGACCAGGATATTTTTAAAGGTCTAAAAGTCTGAAGAACAAACACAACTATATGAAACACACACACAGACACTGGAAGAGTTTTCTGCTACAGTTGTTTTCTTCTTGTTCCTACTTTCACTTTAACCCCAAGCAATTTAGGCAGCTCTAATTCTCCTTAATGGCTTCCTTGGATCAACAAGAATGGTTTCTTTCAGCTTCCTGGTCATTCATCTGACTGTAGAAACAGCAACCAATCATTTGAGACGATTTAAAACAAAGGTTTTGTTTATCTAAGCACTTGTTAAGAAGGCCCAAACACGTAGAAATCATCACAGCAAGGAATATATTACTACTGGAAAGATTTTGGGTGAAAGATGGTTTTCTGTCTCTGTACAAGATACCAAATAAGCAGTTGGAATAAGGTAAACTAAAGTATCACATTAGAGAGAGACCTTAAATAAGTAGGCAAGCATTGGGAAGCAATAGTGAATTGTCTCACATAGAACTATGGGAATTTCAGAGGATGTAAACGATGGCTATAATGTTGGAAGCAATGCTCTGACAATGTCTGTTATTCAACTCTTCATTGCCCTCGCACACATGACCAAAGTAACTAGGTGTTGTTTTCAAGAATGAAACAGCAAATTCAAAGGGCTGTTTATAAAACTAATCCTGATGAAGATCAGTGTTCTAGAAAACTGCATCTTATATGATGTCACTTCATATGGTTGGTGATTGCCCATCTTCTCTAACTTGTTGAGGTCTCTCAGCAAGACCTCTCTGCCCTCAAGGCAGTCGAAAGCTCCTCCCAATTTAATGTCATGTAGCAAGAGCTGAAGGATAAGAGGGTGTCAGAGAGGAGTTTCATAAGTGAAAGCAGAGTGGGCTTTGACAGTGGCAGAAGAGGAGTATTACAATAACTATTTTATGAGGCAGAGGGTAAAGCAAAACACAGAAGTCAAGATTATACATTACAGAAATACACAGAGGCGTAATTTTACTTCCATAGATTTCTCATCTGAAAGCCTCCTGGATCACTTGAGCCATTTCATTCAATTTAATCTTCTCCAATACAGATCCACTTGAGAGAAAAAGGAAATCACCTCAGCCACTTTGAGCCTCATACTGCTGCAATTACAGTAGGATGCAGTAGGATGGCCTAGGGGGTGTCTTGAGAAGTGAACATGTAGATATGCAAGTTTTCTTCATTCATTTAAAACCAGAAAATTTTCCAAGGAGAGATAGAGCAATAGAATCATTAAGGTTGAAAGAGACCTCCAAGATCATCAAGTTCAACCTTTGACTGAACACCACAATATCAACTAAACCACAGCACTCAGTGACACATCCAATCACTTCCTGAACATCTTCTGGGACGGTGACTACACCATCTCCCTGGGCAGCCCATTCCAATGTTTAACCATCCTTTCAGCAAAGAAATCTTCATGATGTCCGATCTGAATCTCCTCTGGTGCAGCTTGAGGTCATTTCCTCTTGTCCTGCCACAGGTTGCCTGGAAGAAGAGGTCGACCTCCACCTCCTTACTGGTAGTTCTAGAGAGTGAGAAGTTCTCCCCTGAGCCGCCTTTTCCCCAGGCTAAACCCTGGGTCCCTCAGCCTTTCATAAGATTTAGTCTCCAGACACTTCACTTCACTAGCTGCCTTTTTTCTGGACATGCCTCAGTATCTCAATGTCTTTCTTGAAGTGAAGGGCCGTATTTTGACCATCAAGCAATTCTTGAAGGAAGAATTTTAGCCAGACCACAAAGAAAAAAAATGTGTTTTAGTCAAATCTAGAGAAATCATGAACACTTCAAAGGACGAATTCTAATCCAAAGGTCAGAGTGACTACAAAGCCCTCTGTGTTTGTGGTAAACAGCAAACCAGCTCTGAAAATCCAGTAGACTGTACTGAGTAGGGAAAACAATGTAGCCTTTTATGAGAGCACATGCACTCAACCAGCAAGTTTATAGCACTCACCCATAAGAAAACAGCTTTTTTACCTTAGTCAAATAGATAAAGCTCTCTCAGTATGGTGTATATGGTGTAAACATTGGGCTAGTGGGCTGGGAGTACACCTGTTGGAAAAGAGAACCATTCCACTGACGTCAAAGACGCTAACCTCCAGCAGCACCAAGTGAGAACCTGGCCTAGAAAACATTTTGACATTTGCTAAATGTAAAATTTTTTAAGCTTCTGTCCCTTTTTTCAAGCAAAAGTCTGTCTTTCCAAGATGCTGCCCAGCTCATATACCCCTGTGAAATAGTCTGAAGTCCAGTAAAAAAATAAAAAGGAATAAAAGAGATGAAAAAAAGAAAAATAAATGGTGTTTTTCCCCCACTTACTCAGGAGAAGGAGAAATTAATAAAGAAAGCAAAATAAAAAAGATAAATATTTCACTTTGCCTTTTGATGCCTTTAATCAACTTGTTCTCTTTAATTTTAGACACTTTTATAATTAACACTCTGCTAATTGTTCCGACTCAGACTGATAATGGCAACTGTTCAATGATTTATGATACACTTTTTAAAAGAGCTTCTCAGTTTAATAAAGCTTCTCAGAAAGTAAAAAATAGCACTGAGATAACAAGAATCTCATTCCTATTTTTCCTGTATTCCTATATCCTTTTTCAAGGATACGATTGGACCCTAACTTTCCAAGATCCTTAAAACTCACAGCTTCTGCTGAAACAGACACCTGCTCTATTGACTTGGTGCACGTGCAGCCTTGTACCAATCTGTCCCAGTGGAAAGGGAGTCTGCACAGCCTCGGAACCAAGAGTGAAGTGTCTGTGGCACAAATACAGGCCGCAGGATTGCCAAGATGATGGAGAGGGCTTCAAATTAAAACTGCCACAGGAGGGAAACTTCAGTCCATCCCACTCCTACCAGTTTGATGCTGGTGTCAGCAATAGATGCCCAGAGCCTGGAGAGGGATCACAGGTCAGCAGGAGCACCTGCAGAGCAGCACAAAGGAATTCCAGCCATTCCGGCCAGGAAGTCAGCCTCATTGGGGGCCCAACTTAAATGCCTCTATGCAAATGGACAGAAAATGGGAAATAAGGAAGAGGTGTCAAAGGTATGACCATGCTGGCAGGGCTATGATCTTAATGGCATCATGGAGACATAATGGGATGAATCCTGTGACTGGAGTATTGGGATGGAAGGACACCAACTCCTTAGGAAGGACAAGCAGGGAAGACAAGGACATTGGCACTCTCTATGTCAATGACCAGCCAGAGCCCATGATGTTGGATGTGGGATGGATGAGGAGATGACTGAGAGCATATGGCTGAGGATTAAAGGGAGCACAGGGAGATGTGACATTGTAGCAGGGGTCTGATGCAGGCCACCTGACCAGGAAGACCAAGAAGATGAAGGCATAAACAACCCAGGAGGTTCCTGCTGAGGATAATTTCTTCTCCAAGTGATAGAGGAGCCAAAAATCAGAGATGCTATGCTGGACCTTGTTCTTGCCAACAAGGAGGGGCTGGTGGCAAATATGAGGATTTAGGACAGCAATCATGAAATGTTGGAACTCATGATCAAGGGCAGTGGGGAGGGCACACTGCAAGCTCACTACCCTGAACTTCAGGAGAGCAGACTTTGGCTTCTTCAAGCATCTGCTCGGTCGCATACCATGGGATAAAACCCTGGAGAGAAGACGGGTCTAAGAAAGCTGATTAATAGTCAGGGTTCACCTACTCCAAGATGTTCAAGTCTCTCTACTCTCAGCTCCAGGCTCTCCAATACATTGTCTAGGATGCAGATACTGACCTGCCATTAGACATCTGCAGGATTCAAGAGTTCATGACAGAGCTCTTCCTTTAGACTCCTTTTACAATCAAGGGAGAGAAACAGTCATTCCTTAGCTGGGATGCCTTCTTGGGGCACCTATCTTTGAAGAGGATCATCTTAAATGCATATATTTTCTGCAGTGACCTGCATGTCTGGAGTAATTATTTCAGACAAGATGTTAACATTAAAGACAGGCAAACTGAGGTGCACAAACAAAAATAAAATCAATTAGAAAATAAAATAATAATAAAAGCAATACTGAAAGAAGCTACTTTGCAGCTACACTGTCACAAAGATGTGAGCATGGGTCTGCCAGCCCAGGGGACCATGTGGCAGGAAGCAGTGCTGATAGCCAGTGCTAAAAGAAACCAGGAAGGTGGGTGTGCAGAGGGGAGTCTGCTCCCTGACATCTTCCTTATCATCTCTCTCCCCTGTCTTGGACACTCCATACAGTAGGTGTTTCCTCAGGCAGATGTTGACCAAAGAATCAATCACCAATATTTTGTCATCTTGTTTTGTTTTGTTTTGTTGCACTTATTTTATATACTTTTGACCTCCAGCACAATATTTAACCATGTCTTCTACAAACTCATCAAGCATTTCATTCTTTGAAAGTTCAAAGGCTTGTTGTCCTGGACAATAAGCTGGAGTCCTCAGGACAGGAAAATCTGGAGGTTTTTTGGAGGTGTGTAGCTGTTTCAGGTTTGATTTCAAATCACTTCCTCACTGCCTCAGGGAGCACGTGTGCCCCCTTGAGTTACACATAATAAACTCAAACATGCACAGGTTGAGGACTGTTTCAGCTCAAGGAAATTATTTGGCTAGTAACTTAAAGTTTAGGAATGAGCTTATCTGCAGCCATAAATCTGTACTGCTCTATTTATGTTAAAGAAGACTTTGACATACACACATATACATTTTTATTGTCACAGATTTTTTTCAATGTATTCTTCTATCTTGGTTTACTGTAGTTTGAAGGTATTCTAAGCATTTTTTCTTTGGGCTTGTTTAAGGATGACAGGTGACTTTTTAGAGAGTTTGGGGACATTCCTTTGTGAGTTAAAATTATATATGATATAATGTAAACAGCTTTATTTATTGGATATAAAAATTCATCTATAATTGAATGCACACTGGATTATGTGCCTGTTGGAGAGGCAGTAGGGCACTGCACTGTGGAGCAGGACCAACATATTGCAGGTGACTTGAAAGTAAGACTGCTATCAAATTTGCACACCTGAGCCACCACGATATGATTTCAACCTTAGCAGCCTGATCTCACATGCTGGCAATGTGAAAAAGAGCCTTTTGTCTCCAAGGCCCCATTTTGAATGCAACATAAACCAGTAGGAAAATAAAGTACACGTCTAGCTGCCATCTCTCACTAGCTTGTATAAAATCAATTGCATGCTGTCACATATTTTTAGTGATGTGGTGTGAAAACTTCATACTACCTGATCCCACTCTTTCAGCACTTGTGCCCTGTTGACCATGAAACCCTTTCAAAATAGGAGGTTTTTTATGGAGTTTAACACCAGAGGTAACAAATAAAAGACCTACTCTGGCCTCCTTTGTGTCACAGGTGATTGCATTGCAGTTAGTTATCCTTGTATTGAGTTCAGTGATCCAGGAGAGGCTGTGTCTGCCCTGTGCTGGGCACAGCCCGTTCCCATCAGCTCCAGCAGATCCACTGCAGGACACAGCTGAGCCCAGCAACCCCAGTGGTGGTGGCTTGGGGAAAGTGTACTTAGAAAAGGGCAAAATACTGCTTGGGGGAGAAGGGTGAGGAAAGATGTGGGAGAAACAGCCCTGAAGACAACACGGTCAATGGAAAAGGAGAGGGAGAGGGTGCTCCAGGTGCTGGACCACTAGGGCTCGCCAGCTCTTGGAGAAGACCACGGTGATGCAGATTGTTCCCCTGAAGCCTATGCAAGTCCACAGTGGACCAGCTATCCAAAGAGCAACCCATGGCAGACACCATGCAGGAGCAGGTGGCTGCACACTTGAAGGAAATTGCAGCCTGTGGAGACCCACCACAAGATCAGGCTCCTGGTGGGAATGTGGCCTGTGGGGACAACCCCACACAGAGACAGGTCTTCTGGTAGGAATGATGAACCTGTGAGAGTCCCACCCCTGAGCAAGGAAAAAGTGTGGGGAGGAAGGAGCAGCAGAGGGGAGCTGTTATGGACTGACAACAAATCTTACTCCCCAACCCTCTGCACCACTGAGAGAGGAGGGATTATAGGAATCAGGATTGGTGCGTGAAGCTGAGCTTGAGAAAAGGAAAGGAGAATGGCTATGGGTCATCTCTCAAAAAACAAAACAAAACCACAAAACCCACCAGTGTTGCTATCATTCAGATGCTATTTAATACAGTGTCTTAAACCGATGTTTTTAGAGATCAAATTTAGTTTTAAATAATCCAAACAATGTCCTTTCACCATCACCCCTGAAAGTTGTTTTGGGGTTTTCCTACCCTTATGAATAGGAAATTCTTAGGGTAAACTGGTCAAAGGTCAGCTTTTAGCCACGAGATCCTGGAATATTTTGCAAACTAGACTGAACAGATGCAACGCTTGTTTTCTACCTGTCAGTGACTAGGTACAGTGACCACTTTGCCTGTCAGTATTCTTTTTGATTAAACCAAAAAGAGCCACCATAAACCACTTAAGCTTCACAGCAGATGGGTTTTTCTCCCAGATTCTTGATTACTTTGTAGCCTTTTCCTGAACTCTGAAGTATCCCACATCCTTCAACAATTCTGGTTATCAGGATGAGTTCAGCAGCATCTTACTAATGCTGTGTTTACAGGCAAGAACATGGTGCAACAAAATGTATTTCTACACGCTTTTTCATGTGTCCAGAAAATTGTAACAGTTGTATCTGTCCCAGCACTGGATAGAGTAATTTATCTAAAGTATAAATCTTTGGTTCTAGGAGAAAGTCTCTAAACTCTTGGCTCTGCCTGCATACTTGATTCTCATGTAATACTTGTATTTTTCTGCACTTATTCATATTGTATGGAGTGACTCACTGAAAGTGCTAGAGAGAGAAGTGTCTTGCATCTCTGTAATGATGTGGGGAGAAAATTAGGAGTGTATGGAGACATTTTTTCCTAATTTTTTTTGTGCTGAGCTTCATGAACATCTGCTACTATCCTGGAATGAGTCATAACTTTAAAGCATAATTCTACAGTACATAGTGTAACTTTATTCAGTAGATTTAAGTGGGGGTGTGATTCCTGTGTAAAATATTTATGCTATTTTCTTTATATGGAAATGCCTATTTGCCTCAATTTGCACATCTTCGTTACTAAGCTGGTTCTAGCAGTGTTGAGAAGCAAGGGAATGCACCTTTGAAAGAGAAATGAGGAAACGTGGGTCCTGCCTTCTCTTGGGGTGCACAGAGTGCAGGGAGCTGAAGCTGGGGCCGAGGGGCTCTTAGCCCCACGTGCTACCGCTGTATCTGCAGGCGATGCATGACTCACCCTCACAGGACCAGCGAGTCACTGCCAGAATTAGCATCCAGCCTGCAGTTTTGAAAAGAGCTGGGCCCTCTTTGCTGTGATAGTTTATATTGCATCCTGGGATCCCTTACAAAGTAGTATTTTTATTTGCCTCAGTAAGTCATCCATCAACAATGTCTATTTTTTTCAAGTGCAAAGAAAGCACTTTTTAGCAGAGTGTGTACTTCCTCCCACAGTTCTGATAAGAGTATAAAATTTCCTGCACACAAATTAACTGAATCTTGTGCAAATGAGGGATGTTTTAGGCTGACGTTCAAGAAGTATAGCTACTGAAACAGCTGGATTTGCCTTCATTTGATTTTTACTCCTGTTGGCTTCCAGAACTTAAAACTCATGTTACAAGGAATAGCCAAAAGCTAATTCCATTTGGAAAAAAAAAATAATAAAAACCAGGCTTGTATGAACAGGACAGAGGGACACAGCACCCTTCATCTCAGCTGATTTTGATTTTTAGAATATTATTTACTATACTACAGCAGAGAGCCCTCTGGCTTTACAAGAAGGTACTTTTTGGATTTATTCAGGTGACAAATACCATGGCATGATTTTATCAGGATGATAAAAGAAATATGTTTACCTTACTCTGATGTAATTTCAGGCTGACTTTAAAGCACTCTAAAAGCTAATTAAACCAACACAAGTATTTGTGCTTCATTTCTGTTTCACTCAGATATGATTTTAATATAAATTATAGGAAAGTACTTTCTAGACAATTTCACAGTGTGAGCTGTGGAGACCTGTTTTAGGTGGCTATGATCTCTGGACTAGCATTTCTGTGTGAAATAACTGGTATAAGTGCTGCCTTAAACTATTGAGCACCAACATTTCCTAAAAATAGCCAAAACTACATTCAGACAGAAATTAATGTTGCTATAGGCATTTAGGAACATGACAGTTCAGTGCCACAATGCACTCTGTGCTAATTCAAAATCCGAACAGATTTTGGCATAGAAAGTATCTATTCTGGCCAATTTTTACAGCAGTTGAGTATTTTTGCAGGGTTTAGAGACTTGCAACAGAAACAAGCAAAGTCTAAAGAAATAAAAATTATTCCTTACATTTAAACTCTTTTTAGAGTTTCCAGTTAGGAGAGATCATGGTCCAGCTATCCCAAAAATATATCATAAACTGGGGAGACTGGGGAGGGAGGGAAGAAGAAAAAGACAAAAAACAAAAGTTGCGTCATAATTGTTTTCTTTGTCTCACTGGTAATTAATAAGCAAAATAGATAACTTCTACCTTCTGAAGCCAAGTATTTACTATCTAGTTCTGGACTATCTTGCATGTTTTTAATTAATTTTATGTTTGTATTGGAAGGCTCTTACCCCAAACGTCAACTTTTCCCTTTTGCATTAGAAGATTTTTAATGCTCTGGTGACACTGCCAAGAAAGTTTGACAAAAAAGATTATAAGGTAACCTGAAATGGCCCAGTTCATTAGCCTTTCTGGATGTGAAGTATTCTTTTCCACAGGCAACCTCTAGCAAAATAGACACGGTGTATATGGAAAGATCTGGAAATATCAATTAGAAATACACTAAACAGATCTCAGTTTTTCTAATAAAATAACCTATTTGTTCCACTGGCAGAGACTATAGTTTCCTGCCCAAATTACCTTAATGGCATTCAATCAAAAGAACTTCCCAAAGTCTGTTGTAAAACAGAATAAGTGACCTAGAGCTATGTAGAAATAATATTATCTATTCTCCTTCCTTAAATTATTTGCAAATACTTGGTGATCTATAAAAGGGAAAGAAAGTTGGCAACACTTCAGAGTGTTTCAGGCCATCTTCGTCTTATGCTTTTGTTTTGCAAGTTAAGAAATGTAACAATTTACTTGAGCATGCATAAACTTAACCAAGCTTTTATCTATTCTAAGAAACGCAGCAAAGAAAAACTATTTTTTGTAAAGATGTTTGTAATCATGACAAGATAATTCAGGGCCAGGGCTCATGAGCAAAACCTGTGTTTGCTGAGGCCATTCTCTACTATGTCCATAATAAAACCAAAGAGATGAAAAATATGCTCAACCTTTCCCAAGAAATAATCAATAATGGGTGAGGGGGTTTGTACAATCATCTTCCTCAAAGGAAATTTTTCCTTCTACTCTTAAAAAAACCCAAAAAAAAACCCCCCAAAAACCCCCCAAGAAATAAAAATGTGGAATATACTTAACCAAACTCTTCCACAACAAATGAGGAATTGGGAAATTATTTGGCCCATAAGTGTATACAACACATTTTAGGCTTTTGTCAAGCATAGACTTGTCAGTGGTATACTATATTGCAAATAAATCTACTATTAATTACCCCACATGGGTACTCAAAAACACAGTTTTACTTAGTCCAGTTCATTTAAAGAAGTTGATTAAAACACACATAGCCTTCAATTGCCAGTGCTGGCTTTCTGCAGGGGGTAATCCTCTTCCCATGTCAGATTTCCCAGTAAGTGGTCAGCAGGGTGCTGGAGGCCGATCCTCTTCTGCACAAAGGAGGTTGTGTCTGGCAGAGCCTTCTCTGTGAGCACTCCAAGGCTTAGAGCTTACTCCTTCTCTCATTCCAAAATAGCCTGAATTTGGGGACCTTCCAGGGCTGCTAAAAAAAACATCTGTTTGGGAAGTGGGAGAGCTTGGAAAAGACTGAAGATGTACTTGCTACAACAGAGAAGGGCAGAAAAGAGATTTTGTAAATAGCTGACTAACATATCTTCTTTTGGACTGGTCCCCTTGTTTTGAAGCCTGCATCACATTGTTAGTCCTCATTTCAGGTTTTTAAATCTTGGAAAGAGGATATTTCTGTTATTGCTAAAATTAAAAGTGTGGTAATTAACTGTGGAAATTCATGGATATGAAATATCAACGCATACTGCACACAGGTTCTTTGATTTCTAATGCATGAAAAAATGATTGAAGACTTTAAAAATTATTTTTATGGAAACACTGTCGACAAACAAAAAACTAAAATACTTACTGGAAACTGCATTGAATGGTATTGATTCATTTCCACGCTTGACTTTATTGTCACTGAATGTGTCTGCACACTTATGTTACCCTAATGCTGCATTGAGATCTATGAAGGCTAATTCCCTTTGTATTGCTATTAAATGTAATAGTGGTCATAATGATTGTAAAGGGGTTTTTCAATACAGCATTTCTAAATCGATATATGGAAGACACAGAGTATTCCTGCCACAAGAGCTAAAAAACAGTAAAAAACACCCAAAAAACCCGTGATGATCCAAATTCTTTACTTTGGAAAAAATAAACAGGCATCCTAAGCTTGTCATCAATATAAGAATGGTTTTTTAGTACCTCTATACAGCATCTCAGCAGACCTTAATGTAACAAACATTATACTCAACAAAAAAATCAGCAACCAGATTCTGAGCTCTTTAGTTCTTAATGGAACAAATTAATTGTATGTGTTTTGTAAATATAACAGGGGAAAAAAATCTCCTTACTGTATTTGTCAGCTTTGTTCCATAAATGAGTTGAGTGACACATGAAAATAATACCATTAGAAATCACACTGAACTTCCAGATGCAGCTCCAGAGAAGGATTTCCTTTTAGTTGCATTTCTAAGCTTCTTGCAGATGCCTTAAATACCATCAGACACCCAAACAGCACTAGATGTGAGAGCTGAGGTACCTGAATTCCTGCCTCGGACAGCTGGTCAGCTGCGAGTCTCTTGAGAGCCCACAGATACAACAGGGTTATTGACTTCTGTGGAAGCTTAGGTACTCTAGTTGAAAACAGCTATCTTAGGTGTCTTAACCTGAGCTGAATCTTCCATTTTAGAAGGAATTATGTGGATATTTTGCCAAAGAAATCCCAAACTGAATAGACGCTGGTGGGATTTTTTCATTCTTCTCTACACTTTTCTTGAGTTTGCATGGTTGGAAAAATTACACCGTTCAACAGTGAGCACACTGAGAAACTTTTCCAAAGGACATTTTCAGCAGCTTCTTTAGAAAATCTGGTGAACAACATTCTGGAAAAAAATCAAATCATTAACCATTGGGAGAAGCAACATATTATGGTCATTGTAAGAACATGTTCTATCATTTCCTGTTTGCAATTGTGGATTATATTTGCATTTTTTAATATTTCAAGAGCTGTGTCCTCCTCTCTAAAAGTTAGCACAGACACATGCCTTCTAAGTTAAGATTCTCATGTTTTCACATTCCAGGAGTTACGGTATGGCATATGTTGTCATGTCCTGTGACACTGTTTGAAAGCTTTCTGCTGTACTTATTAGGGAATCTTTGAATAAATCATGGTACAAGAGAAGCAATATGAAGCTAAGAAACTCTTATCAGCATGGAGGAATCCTAGAACCCCAGTGCTATGAAAGAGCCAATACAGTTTATGTAAAGCATTTAGGACGCTGGCTCTGTGGGAGATTAGGGGAAGGAACAGCTTTCATCAGAGAAATGATCTCAGCAGATGTGTGTTACACCATTTATTTTAAATGGGACCCGTAGTAATGTCATTCAAACTGCTAAGGGAAAAGATGGGTTTGCTGTCTCTCAGGCTGGGCTTCCTCTCCCCTAAATTAAGCACCCAAGGTGTAATTACGTGCTTTCTCAAATTGCATTATTCAGTTGCCCCGGATCAGCCAGTTAATTCTTTCCTAAGGTCAATGGACGGCAACCTGGCGTCACAGGACTTACCCCAAACAGTATTCATGACATCCTCTGGACACATCTAGACATGAGGCAGGTTGGGTTTGCCATGGCTGCGCCTGGGGGGTGCATACTTACTCATGGAAGACCGTGTCCCTTCTCCCTGACTCTGTTTCTGCACAGACACCCTTCACTGTCATTGTCATGCCCCCCCCACCCAAAAAAGGCTTTGGAGCCACAGAGGTTTTAGTGCAACTGCAGATTCTGCACGTAACGCCAGGCCAAGGAAGCCTGAGACAGACCTTCTCCTGGGCACAGAAAGCACATTCATTTCCAGTTCTCAGGCAGGGTTTCTTTCTATCCTTTTACTCCTTCCCAAACGAATTGCAATCTGTGTCTCTTCACAGTCGTTTCTGGCCCCTCACCATCTCTTTAATAGATTACTATAGCCAGGTTTGCCTGTATTTTGAAATATATGAGTCTCTCACTTCTTCCACATCACTAGCTCCAGTGCATGGCTTCTGCTAAACCTAAGATTTGGAATATCATAGGCTCCTGAGTGAATTTATCAGTGCAAAAGAATAAAACAGACTAGCCTCCATTTAAGAACCCAACAGAGGAAAGATATCTTTCCAAAGCTGGGTTGAGGTCTCCAGCCCACAGTCAGAATACAGGAGGGTGCCAGGAAGCACTCTTTCAATCACACAAGGTCTCACCACAAAGTGCAGGACTATTTGTGCTTTTCACAGATGAATTGTTAGAAGAAACACACTAAGCTGAGAAGGAAGAGGTGGAATTATAATTTAGAGGGAAAAGATGTTGGGGAAGGGGGACTGCTCCTGTGTGAACTTTACCTTCAATACAATGTGTCAGTAAGTACAAAAAAAAAAGCCACTCTCCTCAGATGATAAAAACTTGACCCGTTTTTAGAAGCATGAATCAAGTTTTGCTCACTTCTGTATGAAGTGAGCAATGCACAAATATGATTTTTTAATGAAAGCATAGCACAGATCTACATGCAACATAATTTTGAGCTGTTGGTAATCTGTAGGGATATAAAAGTGAAATATATGTGTTTTCCCATAAAGAAATTGCCATGGAAATACTGAACACCTCAGCAGCTGGATTAGGACACAATGAGCAGTGTGTCTACATTGCAGAAAGAGAGGATATCACCTTTCAATAATATTTACATAAAATCCCTTAACATCTTTAACTAAAAGCTGGGAAAATAATACCTGAGATTTTCTACTGCCATTTTTAAGAGCAATTTAATTTAGCTTTAGTTATGTTCATGTTCCTTTTGGATCTATTTTTGACAATCTGCAAGTGATTGCATTTCATGTTCATGGAAAATGGATTTCAAAGTAATTTCAAAACCCAGATTTAAATGCAAGGTTAGAAGGTATTGAGACTGGAAGTCTGTGCATATTTGTGTAATCAAGGAACAGGACAAATACCTTTTATCAGCACTACCATATAATCTAAGCAGCATCCTTTCAGTTTGTAAAGTTATGGTCCATCAGTAGGGTAACATAACAGGGATCACTATAGAATAGACTTGAATCACAGATAATTTAGAGAGAAATTGATCTGTTCACATAAAACAAAGCTAGATTCTTTAGAAACAGTTAATCCTAAGAATTATTCATTCACTTCTGAGAATGGAATATGGTCAAAACCCATCTATACTTCCCTGTGCAATATAAATATCTAGAAACATTGAGTTAAATGTCAGCTAGAAGGAATCCCTCTTGCATTTAACTGAAACAGAAGCTTGATATAAACTCTTGTTTAAAACAGTTTATTTTTAATAAGACAAAACCTTAAATCTAGACTGACATCTCAGATTTAGGCAGGGGATTTCTGCAAAACCGAATGTTAGTTCAGTGCCACAGTCATTTCTACTTGGCATCAGACCAAGTCTTGTTTCTACTATTTTTGAAATCACAGACAAAACCACAGGCAACTGGATCTCTCCTAGGAAAAAATTGGATAAACAGCAAAAAGAGTATAATATTCTTCCATCTTTTAGTCACAAAAAGAACATTATTTTTATTTCTGTTCTCCTCATTTTCACTGTTCAATGGTTACAGTACTTGAAAGAAAAAAAATGAAATATGTGTTTTTACCACTTAGACATAGTATTATCTTAAATACCCAACATATTTTAACTATTTCAGAACTGCTGATAAAAAGCCAAGTAAAGCAGCATCCCTCTTCTCTCTTTCCAAGATAAAAAAAAATTACTGTTTCAAAGAGGGTAAGACTGGGAAGAATCCCTCATTAAACCCCTCTCAGAGGCAAATTCTGAGATAATTGGAGTTGAAAATGTAGCTAACAGGGAGATGCTTGTCATTGTCTCCTAAACTATTTTTCACTGTATTATCTTCCCATATCTCAATCACTGTTTTTAATTCAAAATGTGTTAGCACTCTTTTTGCAACTAATTATGGTCATCGTAGCATTCAGTTCTGCAAAATTAATAAAATACCTTCTAGGAGTATGAATGTCTGAGTAAACTGGATTTAGCCTGGAAAAGAGAGAACTGGGGAGGTGGGGGATGGAATAGAAGTTTCCAAAATTATGATGCCATAGGCAGGGTGGATAGGGCTTGACTGTTCCTTCTTTTTTACAAGAGAAAAAAAATTACTGGATAGGAAAGAAAAGAAGAAGTGAGATTCAAGGAGAAGAAAATTGTCTGACACCAGACACCTGGCCATGAGAACTCCTTGCCAAAGGATGCTGTGGGTGCAAAGTTTATGGACAGCTAAGGACAGCCTGAAGAAACAGATGTAAAAGGCATTTGCTGATGGTCACTGAAGCCCCAAAAAACACATATAGCTCAGGAAATTCACAGAACCAAAAATAACTGAATCTTAGGAGAGAATTATTCGGTACTTTTCTTTATCCTCCATTTGCACAGCTGGAGTCTGGTGCTGGAGATATGTACCGGGCTACCCATACAGTTACTGACTCAGTATGGGCTTGCTTATTTTCTCTATGAATAACAGTATGTTTATTATTATGAGTGGCTTTATTAATTTTCTTCACAACAATTTTTGAAATTAACTCTTGAAGATTTTTTTTAAAAATTTAGATTTCAAGGTATTCATTTGGACGTAAATTTGTATTTAAAACATGTCATGATCTGCAGAACTAGGGTCCAGAAATGTAAAATTTGCTTTGTTTTTTTTTTGGAGGGGTTTTTTTTGTTTTGTTTTGGTTTTTTTTGAATGAATGGATTCATGCATGAATGAATAAATTAGTTTACATTAACTGCTTCTTTAAATCTAACCAGTGCACGAAGCAAATTTTACAAGGTTAAGGAGAATAATCTGGTGCTTTAAACTGATTCTGAAGTCAGATTCTCAATGGACTTTGGTGGTTTTAACACCAGCAGGGAAATTAAACTCCAAACAAGCCACTCCCCTTCCTTTGTCCCTTCAGGTAAGGCAGGGGCAATAGCTGAGAGATTATGAGTTGAAATAACAATTTCCTAAAAGCACAGAACAATGGAATGAAATGCACACAGTGACAACAGGGATATTAGTAGTAAAAGTATACAAAAGAGAAGGTGTTTTACCAACACAAGGCTATTCACCACTGGGAACGAAAACAAACACTTCCCGAAGGCCACACCAGCGTGGTCTCCAGACAAAGGCAATATGGCGACTGTTCATGCACACATGCCCCATGGTATCCGGCAAACGGAGAACTTCCAGTTCTGGCGCTCCGTTTTTCCTGCTGAATCCACATCCCCAGCGATGATGCGGATGGTATGGAGTAAACCACTTGGTCACACAGTGCTAAAACCTCCACCCCTTTCCCAGTAACCAGGAGAGAGACTTGTTTCCATAGATCCATAGAAACATGGAATCCTATGGAAATTTTAATGCATATCACTTAGTGAAAATCATAAATAAACTGCTTGATATTTGAAACGGAAAAACTGACCTCCAAATAATCTCCAATATTCATAACATCTCAATTATTACCTTCAATGAATGTCACCAAATACAGATGGATAAAAACAGTACTTTACACTGTCTAATGGTCAAATATGAGAGAAGTTGTGCCCAAATATCCATATCTTTTCATCAATTTTCTGTGTTTTATCACATGGCTTGATCACATGTGAAGACCTAGTCCAAACTAGGAACGGTCTTTTCAACCTCTCCCAAGCTGCTGCTGTTCACACTGACTCATTAACTTTAAAAACTACTGACATCTCTCTGCCTGGTGTTTCCATTGCTGGTGCTAAAGCACATTAAAATAAAGTTGCTTTGTTTTGATTTCTGACAAAGTCTCACTATAGACCTGATTAACCTGTCAAGGAATGTCAAGCTGACATGATTATAAATAGCCTTAGACCAACGATGTAAACACTAAAGGCCATTTAGATCCATCACAAAAAAAGAAAATTTCCTCTGGGTAAATCAGAGCTAAATTTGTCAAGTGGTCAAATTCCTTCTTATCAAATCGTGCCCTCCTTTTCTTGCTTTTCAAATGCATAGATTGCTCCTACATATACATCTGCCACTATGCAAACCACCTTTGTGCCTTACACTCCAGGTTTGCATTATAGTTTTTGTAGCCTAGACTGGGTAACATAGACTCTTGGAAAGAGCCGACATTTCGTTGTTTTTTAGGTGTTCATACCTTTGAATGAATGCAATAATGATCACACTTTATACAATAATGATCCCACCTTTCCAGTTATAAATGACATGCTTGTTATCAGATCCACGTGTAGATTTAAGTGATTGTTTCTACATGCATTAGAAACTGTGCTATAGTCACTGAACTTTTATTATTACAACAGGCTTCTCACATCTCCTGTATACTATCCACTAGCTATACGCCTTCCTCGATATATGTATTTGTAACTTACTGGATTTGACAATTACAACACAGTGTTAGATTATAAAAGAAATGCCCAAAAGCAGGACTTGGGCAGTATTTAGTGATCTGAATCTCAAATCACTGTCATAAAAACCCCTACTCAGGCAGTAATTCTACTAACTATGCCAGCCCTTTAGATGCATACACTTGATAGCTCTCCTTCCCTTTGACAGTGAGTTCTTAGCTCATACCCAAGCTCTGATCTGCCTAAGTTTGAGCAGCCTAGAACTTACCTCCTTAGCCAGTCACTATTCAAAGACAAGGCCTCCTTTTGCATGAGTGGGGCCTCACCTGATAGGGGCAGACCCCTAAAATTCCATGAGGAACTTTTCTTTGTTTTGCAATAGAACTTCTGGAGGAGGAGATTGGAGGATGTGAAACAACTTCATATTTCAGCTTAGCAATTAGAGTACCCATACAGGAAAAAACCTTTCTTTGCCTGGTGGGATTCAGATCCCCATGCCTTAAGTCATTATTTTGTAGGCAGAGCACTATCAGAGTTGTTCCTGTAAAAGCTGGTGCACTCTGAAGACCAGATACCTGACGAACAGAGAGAAGGACTGTTTAAATCAGTGGTTGCAGCTGTTCCTTTTGAGAAACTATGTGGATTTCTGATCTTTGTTCCCATTGCTCTTTTAGCCCTATATTTCAAAACTGCCTAATATAAAATACATTAAAAGCTTTAAATTCTAAAACCAACATCTAACTTACCTTTCCAGCCTTGATGCCCCATGCTGTGTTTTGTCTTTTTAGCCCAATCAGTCTTGAACTACTTTCTTAATAATTCAGCTTGAGGAAAAGGTATCATTTCTGGAGATAAAAAGAGTGAGTTCTTCTACACCTTGTTAGCAGTGATGTTGTTGTCTAATGTTTGAGGTATCTGAAATCTCTCTGTTTTCCAAGGGTGCTAAGTTCAAAGCGGCTGTGAGAGAATGTCACAGATGCACACATCTGAAAAAGGTCAGTGTCACTCTTTTTGATGAACCTCCCAAAGCCTTCCCTCGTCTTTATTTATTTTCCATCCACTCTTACCCCAGGAATCAAGTTCCTGAATGGAGAAAGGAGCCCTGCACTTTTGGGGCTGGCAGGTGCTGGCTGTCCACTCCTGCAGCCTGCAGCCCTGTGTCCCCAGCGCCTCACCACAGCTCTCAGTGAGATATTTGATTCATATTTGACCATATCACCAGTACCTGGGTTTCCTGCTGGATAGTTTCAGAAAGCTCTCTGCTCAAGATGATGATGCCTTAAATGTCTCCAGCACTCTGTCTGGAGCTGAGTCTTCCCAAGTGAGCATTATTTTGCTTTCAAACTTTTGCTGTATTTTCACTAGAGTTGTGCACAGGCCCAAAATAGTGCTAATTTTATGGGACAGATTTTTAGATTTTTATCATATTTTGTTTCTGCTCTTAAGAGGCTCGAAGCATACTTTTAACCACAATGAGTGGTTTACCTCATTGACTAAAGAAAGAGAGCCAGAAAAAACTTCAGGTCTGATACTAAGATTGAAGATGCATTTTAGTCTGTCTTATCCCAACTGAGTAAGAACTCAGAGGACAGAAACCACAAGCATGTAACCAGAACCATCACAAAAACTCTCATCTGAGGTGCTGGGTACAGTCATAAATCCTACTGTCCACAAATGGCTTTTCCTGTTGCATTGTGCCTGATGAGCAGCTTATCCACAGGACATGTTATGAGCAGGTGCAAGCTGGCTTTAACTTACATTGCAAACATTTGGCTGTTGATAGCACTGTAATAAAAACCCAAGGCAAGCTATACCATGTCTGCCACCATGGGTTTATCCCATTAGGGTCAGGGATAAATTCTATCACACCAACTGATCATTCCGTTTAAGCTGCTTGTACTGTAATGCATAGCTGTAAATACATATTTCACAAAGACATGGCATTCAGAAACGTACAGTCTCTTAAACACAGCCCAAAAGCAGAAATTCATCTTTCCTTTGGCAGTATCATTTGATGGTCAGCTGATCTCCATTGTCAAGCTGAAGTGACAAAGCATAATTGTTCATATGTGCACAGCTTCTTATTAATGACAGCAGAGTCTAGCAGAAACTACTGCAGGATACTTTCAAAGAATTATGAAGAGATGCAAAATTCAAGGCCCACATTCCACTTCTGATCTTCACCAGTAAAACTTACTAAAGGAATTCCCTTGATAAAATTAGAAATTACATGTAAAAATTAAAAACAAAAAACCAAAACCCATTTTTGAGCTGAATGTCATATATGATGTTTACTATCTTATTGATGATACTTCCTCAGTTTTTTTAGGAAGAGAATTGGGAGATAGCTTAGACCAGAGCCTTCAGAGCCAGCTGTAAAACAAGTCAAATGTATTCAGGGTGATATACCTTCTCAAGAGCATATAATCTATTAGTTAAGCATTTCAGTTTCTTATGCTTAATGATCTTTGATATTCCTACACAAACAATTAATTACTAACTGTTTTATAAATATTGAAACATGTATTTATGGAAATAGATCAATATAATACCTATGATTATCCTCTCTCAAGGAACATAACTATAAGGGCTACATTAAAATACCTTCAAGGCCACATCTTTTAACGTTCATATAACATATTATATGAACCGACATCAAGGTCAAAGCCAAAAGAACATTTTTACAAAGAAAACAAATCAATCATTTCAATCACTGAAAAAGGAAGGAGCAGACCTAAGTATCTGGTCTATACGGGGAATTGACAGAAAATTGTATTATATTTCATCACCAATTGCAGTGTTAGGAAGGGGAAAGATGCCTATAAAGACTTCTCCCATTATGGGCCACCTCGCCTGTGAAAGAAGGGGAGCCACATGCAGATGTAAGTAAGGAAACAAAGAGGCTTTTTTCCTTCCAAAAATACATTCTGCAAGAAAATACCAGCTTAGGTCCTGTGAAATTAAGTCTCATAGAGGAAAAGCAAAGTATTATTTCTGCTTACCCTAACTCATCACCATATTTGACACACTGAGTCAGATCCCCAATTTGCATAAATCAGAGAAAGTCGATGAAGCTCTATTGATTCACACAAGCTTATTTTCTAATCCAGTGGTATTTCAGACCATATAACTATGATTTAAAATGGAGCACGATCTGTTACATATTCCTAAAAGAAAAATAAGGCAAGGCAATACAATGAATCAGAGTAAACTGAAATATGTGTAACCATATAACTACACTAGCCAAAAGTAGCACTTCATTATTGCAGTTGGCATTACATTTATTAAGTTTGCTCTTTTTCCTGTTTCTTTTAAAACTTTGCAATGGTATGACAATAAGATTCTCTTGGAGAATCAGGCATACAGAGAACACAGGCCTTTCCACATGTCCCAGGCTGGAACACCACACATTTTGATACAAAAATCCTAGCTGCGAAATTTAATCTGGGGAAGTAGAGCTGAGACTTCTGAATTTTTTCCCCTTGTGTCTCTTTCTGTCAGTACAAATCCAAAACTATAAAAATTTTAATGCTTTGAAATACCAACAGCTGTGTATAATTAGTCCATTTGGGTTTAATATATTCTCTTTCCGGAGTTCCAACCTTCTTGATATTCAAGTTAAAGCAACATTCTGTTGAAAAATACGAGTTTCACTGAGAAAGCTGGTTAAAATGCACATGTGAAATTGAGTACCAAAATATGGATCAGTCCAGGAGAATACGACTGAACAATAGTAGGGAAATTATTTACTAAATGGAAAGCAAAAGTTGTCAATTTTCCTCAAGCTACATTGTCTGCTTGTTACTTTTTAATGTGTTTGACCCAAAAATGTAATCATAAACTGTTAAAAATGTAGTTCAGCTAAAATCTTCCTGGTTCACAGAAGAAACCTGTAGATATTCCATAAAATATTAAATTAGCCTGGTGTAACTTTTATTTATCATAGTGAGCCTGTATTAAAAACTCACACTGCAAATAATGGAATAATTTCATATTGTGAGGGTCCAAATTTCTGAAGTCTAAATGGACTAGGGCACACTATATAAAGCAAGAAATTGTATTAGGCCAAGGCTCTGCAGGTAGCACTATGAAAGATAAAGGAAAAGAACAAATGATCCAATAAAAGAAACTTTAGTGCAGAGTAATAAAGTGAATGGCATCAAACCGAGATACCAGATGGCATTTATCCAAAAACTCAGGAAAAGACCTGGTATGTGGAACTGGTGAACTAGTAACCACAGCATGTAACCTATACCTTAAATCACTAGAAGGATCAAAGCAGCAACCGTGACAACAATTCTTTAAAAAATTTCATGTATGATCCTGGAAATTCTGAGCCAGCCTGATAGCTAAGTTAGGTAATCTGGGAAAAAAAAAATCAAAAACCAATAAATAATAGGAATAATAGACAAATATGATCTAGCCAGTCTTTAACCTTTTGAAGAAAATAATACCTAATAGGACATCTTTGAAGGAGCCAAGAAAAAACTCTGCTGGTAAAACCCCTTGCATAACATAAAATTATCTGTTAGGACCCTCATTAAACTATTAAGGATATGCAGCTGCCATTGGATGAGAACTATGGTGGATTCAAAATAAAAAAATAGGTTGGGAACAAGTAATTTTATAGTGCAGGCAGATCTGCAGAGGTATCTCTGACAATACTACTTGTGGGTATATTGAGGTGCAAATACTACTGGTGAATCACAGTTAGTTGAGGGAGTTAAACCTGTAGCATTTTGCAAAGCACTGAAAAATATACAATATTTCAGATCTGAATGATAGATGGCAGACGAAATTCACTGCTGCTGTATGTGGAGCCATAGACAAGGGGGAAAAGTTGCCTCAGAGTACATACACATTGATGGACTTTTATTTAACAGCTCTAGTAAGCAGAAGGATCTTTGAGACACCATCCACAGCTCTCTGAATATCCTGGCTCTGTAGTGATCAGAAAGGTAAAAAGAAGAGGGGGGTAATTGGGGAGGAATGAAGAATAAAGCAGAGGATGCCAGTATTTTACTCTACATATCCATGTCTGGCCAACCTCTGAGCAGTGCATGCAGTTATAATCATCCAATTTCAAAAGGGGTCTAACACAATAGAAATATTTAAAAAATGATGACAAAAATGACCTGAGGAATAAAGTGGCTCCTGTAGAAAGAGATAAAACACAGATTAGTACTCAGACTGGAAGAGCAATGATTTGGGGCAGAGGAGGAGTATAATGCTATATACAGTCACAAAAGGAATGAAGGCAGGTGACTGGGGAATCATGATGCATTATTTCTCATGGTCACATCTGGCCCATTGATTGCTCACTGAAATTGTTGTGTAGTAAGAGAAAATGGGAACAAAAGGAGTGGAAAGAATTCTGAGAGGTCTATTGCTTAGTCTTGTCCCAGATTTTATTCTCCTTCCCTCATGGAGCCAGCGTTTCAGGCCAGATTAATCTTTGGTGTGATCAAAGCAGGCAGTCCTTTTGGCCCTATGTTCCATGTGCCCCCATAACTCCAGAAAGTAGCAGAATATAGCAACAGAGAAGAATATGTAAATCTGCTTTCAGAAAAGATGGGAAACAAACAGGTTAAATTCAGTTGCAGCTTTCATTTTAAAACAAAATTCTTTCCCCGTCACAGAATTATTTATTCAACAGTACAGTTTGTTACATTGTCTTTTTCCTATATTGTACATGTGAATGTAATTTTCACCCTCAGTGCATTTATAATGTAATTTTTCTAATGAATATTATTGTGTATTTGATTAATAATGTTTTTTATCATCTGTCTTAAAAATTGTGTCAAGATCATTAAAGTACCAAAATGGAAAACTACAATTGGATCGTCGTTTGTCTTCTGTCCTAAAAATGAAATATCCATTGCACTACATAATCATTTCCACAAAATAAATTTACTTTGTTTTATATTCCCACAGTACTAGTATTGCAATCTTAAATTCTATTAGTTCAGTTAATGTCATGCCTTCTTCAAACTGTAAATTATTGTCACATTTTGCAGTTATATCACATTGCTCTCTGCGAAAGCACTTTTTAACATGGGCCAAAACTATTCCTACCACTAAAAAGGATCACCAGTGGACTATATAACCTTAAGAAGAACTAACGTCAAGAGTCACCATTTTCAGTGACATGCCAAAAAGACACATTTGGACACCACTCTGCCTCCAGCTGAGAACATTGGTCTAAATCAGTGTGACCAAGGGGTTCCAAAGGATTTATCCTGAACTTTGAATACATAAGAACAGCAGTAATTTGGTTGCTCCAGTAGATGCAACCTTACACTCCGTGCTAGACTGCAGGATCCCATTATTGAAATCCCAGCACTGAAATTTGGAAAATTTCTCTGATTGCATTGGAATATGCTTTTAGATACAACCATAAACAAATAGAGTAACTCAGAAATGTCTCTGGAATTAGCTGTCATCCTGCAACACATTTAAGCATGAGCCCAGTTTTAATAATGCAAATAATCCCCTTTATAAAAAGACAATGCATATATGTAATACTAGATTCACTCTTGCATGCTTCAATGCTTTGGAACATCACCAAAATAACAGTTAGTGGAACTATGTATGATTTTAGGTTAAAGGTTTGGATTTAAGTCAGTAATTAAATTAATTGTTGGACAAAAACAGAAACCATAGTTTATTTATTATGTCGTGCATTCCAACTAAAGATTGGAAAAGTGTGGAAAACCATGATGGGATGGTAGATGTGCATTACTTTCTTAAACATGTGAGTGGAACTGCTATTCTGTTAACCCCTGCAAGGAGACATATAATCTGACCCGTGCTTTTGCCTTGAGTAGGGTAACAGAAATCTTAGTGCAACTAATGCTGCAAGTGGAAAGTATTTTCCACATTTTTGAAACGAGGTAGAATAAGAAAGTCAACATTTCTCTTCTCTAAATACCTCAGCAGAACTCCTGCTGTGAGACACTATAATCTGGTCACATAGCTCATTTTGACCACCGTCTCTTAATTAAATGCTCATAATAATGGTCAAAGCAAGTGACAGTAGAATTTATTCATTACCAGACAAAAGCATAACTAGAGGTGTTGTGCCTGATGGCATATAATACACAGGCTTAGTTACCCCAGTTTTGTTTCCCTTCGTCATTTTCAGTATTAAAGAACAACAAAATCCAATAACGTGTTCTTTCTTAGCATTTTCACTGCAGGAAAAGAACAATTTCTGAACAACATTTTCAAGTGGGCTTGCCTCAGAAAAGAAAGAAATAAAAAGTCTTGAATCAACAAGGTTATAAAAGTAATTTTAATCCATTCGTAATGGCCCATGGACATGGTTCACTGAGGTTCCTGCCAGCAATTTTCTGCTGTTCCTTTGGGGGAAAAAAAAAAGTAATTAATGAAACAAGTTGAAGCTTGTTGTGTAATCCTCTCTTGAAAGTTGTATTCGTACATTTTTCAATAAGAATCAGCAGCTGATTAAATATGTACGTGTTTGAATTCTTAGAGCTGTTGGAACAGAAACTGCTGCTGAATATTAGGTTTATTAATACTGCATTAGACTTCTTTTTTATTTTGCTTTTTTCTCTCCCACTCATGATAGAATGTGATTTGCTTTCAGTGAAGACATCCTTGGATGAACTAAAGTTCATTAGAAAACAAATGTATATCAGGGAAATCTATTAAATATAATTGCAGATAGAGTTTACATCTAGCTTGGATCCAAGTTTTCAGAGAATAGAAATGTCCCTCCTGGGAGACATGGACATGAATCCTTTGATCCAAGGAAACAACAGAAGCTGAATATACCACTTCACTTGCAGGCATGTTGGTTGAGAAGTCACAGTAGCTCAATGTATGCCCACTGTCCCTTCCCAGGTTGCCCACAGACCTGTGAGAAGTAGCATCCCCTCTGCCTCCTCCACTCCTGGGGAGGAGGAGACACACCTGGAAGTGCAGGCAAGCACTGAGTGCAAAGCAGAGACCTGTGCTTCTGACGCCTCTGTTCCTTGTCCTGCTGCCTGGCTAGCCTAGGTCTTGGCATTTCCCAGTGTCCTGCCACACTCAAAACAAAAGAGCAACATCTGCTTGGATTTCTTGAAAGAAATATGACATTATCTACCCAGAGAAGACGAGCATAGACCCTTGATTCAAAAGGAACAGACCTATCACCAACATCTCTCAGCCATACCTTTAAGCCTTGGAGTAGAGGAAGAATTTAATATATGCAGGATCTGAGTTCCTGTATGTTTGTAATCTAATATTGTAATTAAGCCCCTCGGGAGTCAGAGAGCTGTGCTAGTGGTTCTACTGGGAGACTGAGCTATGTACATAGCTATGTACATTGCTTGTTAAATGAAAGAAATACAATGCCTGCAAAAAGAGGGATTCTCTCAGTAATGTTTTCCCTTGCACCCCACTGTCTTAAACATCCTTAAAAGGAGAAGATTGATGCTGACAGAGCTATGACAGGAACATTTTAAAAGGACAGAAATGCAAATCCAGGCCGAGAATTTATATATATGACTCAAGCTGGCTTTTTTCCACCTTTTCTGGAGGTCCTTGTTTCTAGCACCAGCTGCCTTGTCAAAGGCTTCTGCATTCTCCTCCCTGATCCATTCGGCTTCTTTCTTAGAAGGATTCATTTCTCGATTTCCACCATGCACTGTTTTATTTTACATGAAAGTCTTGGTGGGGGGGAAGGAAACTCAGAAATCCCTTCCAAAGTGCTTGTAGCTGGTGATCAGCTGTGAAGATTCATATATTCCAGGTCATCATTAAATCTTGTACTGAGAGTTTCTGAAAACGAGAAAGCCAAAAACTCAGCAGGGATTTCTTCCCCCTGCCCCCCTGCTCCCAGCACCTACTCAGTCTGGACTAGAATCATTTCCTTCTTTCTTCTTATGACCTAAACATAAGTGCCATGGATACATAAACCTCTCTGTCAATGCTGTTATAAGCAGTAGCACAATATTGACAAGAATTGATTTAGGGCTTGGTTTTGCAGCTGTTCAAGTTTGAAACTACCACTGCCTTCAAGAGGAAATCTCAAGAGGGAGTGGCTACAAATTCAGGCCCAAAGAAAGCAGTAGCACATTGACAGCTCAGTCATCCAGCCAGACTCTCCCTCCTCCCCATGACCTGACCTGACCCAGCTCCGGGGATCCAGGCAGAAGAAACAAATGGTGCCTGGAAGGAGAATTACTGGAGATGGAGCTTGTCAGCCATCTCCCTGTGACACCGGCATCACCACAGACTGTAAGGACAGAACCAAATACTGAAGAGACAGCTGGACAAAATTATAATGGAATAAACTTTTATTCCAGCTTTGGTAATTATGAGGCATTAGAAACTTAGGTCATGTCCTTTTTCTCTTTCCCACCTCCAGTCATTTCCTGTTTGCCTCTTCCTGCAGTCATTTTATAGTCTATAAATTTATAATTTGAAGCAAACCTTAAGATTCTGGAATACACAAATTTGAAAGGGCATCAATTATTAGACTAATTAGCAAAAAACAGAACAAATGCACTGAGAGTTCATAGAGAGTGACCCCTTTAAGTTTTTTTCATCCATGTATTGCAAACATGCCATGCTAGTTTCAGGGCTTGGGCAGACAAGGATTCATGTCAGAAAAAGTTCTGTATTTTTGCTGAGTTTAGATTCTGTTATGACCCCAGAGCTGATACTGGTAACGGATAGGACTGTCATAATTCAGACAAAGCATTGGAAAATTCATTGTGCACCATTTTTGGGTTATAAAACTGACCTTGTTTTTTTCAAAATGGGAATAGAGCTCTGCAATGAAACTCAGAGCTGTTTCGTACATGCCAGGCTGGTGTGTTATGGACAGTGGTGCTAAGACTGGACTTGTTTCAGGAGATCTGATGCAAAACTTCAACCCAGGGATTTGCTCACTGTCTTCCACAAGATTCATATGTTTCAACATTCTGTCAGCTCTCTGTGTTCATCCCTGTGCTGAAAGCTGTAACTTAACTCCCAGCAAGCACATCCTCTCTAATGTATATCAAGACATCCTCAAATATTTCAATCTTGGTTTTCTCCTCTTTGCTGTACCCCTTAGTAGGAATAAAGAATGTTAAAAAGCACTGATCAAAAGCAGAAAGTCCTCTGTAAACCCAGCATTACTGTCTTCTCTAGACCATTTCATGAAGAGATTATGATTCTGCCAGCATGACCATTGTTAAAAGAGCTCAATAGCACCACTCTGTAATAGGGTAGTTTATATTTAGCAAGACTGTACATGTAATTGTGCCACTTTGCTCTGTATCATAGATCTTCAAGAAGCAGAAGCCAAAAAATAAGGCTTCCAGGGAAAATATACTGGATTATTGCAGCAGGACAGATATAATAATGATAAATTAAATACATGGTTGGAAAATGTAGCAGATTTCATCTCACTTTCTAACTGAAATTTTTCCAACTGGTTTACAGTATTTTTTTTAAAAAATATTTCTGTGATCAAATTTCAGCCTATCAGTAATAGGATGTCTGTAATTTTTTCACATCCACCTGAACTGTGCTGTTGGTCACTCCAAATCCACAGAGCTTCACAGATTTACGCCTGTTGAGGACTGAGCAGATTGTTTAATTTGAGTTTCCTGACAGATGGCCTAAAATCCCTCTTTTAATAAATAAACTACTTCCATTTCTGCCCAGAATTAATTTATTTTTCTCATGAAGTAAATTTGATTTCCAGATTAACCAATGCTTGCTCACAGGCTTAACTTAACTTCACAAACATTCATACAAATATTTTTATGAAAGTTCTTCAAAAGCAAAGATGTTTATATCAAAGAATGGTCAAAGTGGAGATTTCCGTAATAGCTCTTCAACCAACCATAAGTAATGTTCTTTTTGTACACAAATTTCATTCTCCTCTGCACTCAGCTGGAGTCTTTCTGTGGACTTCAGGGGGAACTAAACTGGATTATTTGAGTCTAGTCACAACAAACACTGTAAAATCGCAGGACACCATGCATTTTTTTTCTTGAGAGCTTTTGTCTAAGTCTTTACCTCCTCATTTCTGTTTTTTATATATCACGTACATGCCTTAATTGCCAGTGGGTAGCAGCTCACCCCTGAGGCAGCTATTTCTCCTTTGCATTGGATAATTCCATACCCAGATATTAGGATCTGAATTTGCCCCGTTGTAGCCACTCTAGCAGACTTGGGTCTTTCACCCTATTCATGGAGGAGGAAAAGCAAGGGGCTCCCAAGAAAGGGCTCCACCACTACCTCCCTAGCACCCATCTGCAGCTTCCAGGTTCTTGCCTTCCACCCTGCCTCCCGGCTTCCCATACCTCCCCTCCTGCCCACCGATTCACCCCCGCCTCGTGAAAGGACTCCAAGCTGTTTTTTCCTGCTTTAAGCAATGGCACTTCACTGCCATCCCAGACAGAAGCTCTGTACTAAGCAGGTGTCTGGAGCCTGGTGTGGTTCCTGCAGGCCCTACGGTGCCTATCCCCAGGCACGGAGCTGTAGCCACACTGCTCTGACACAGGCAGTGGCCAGCACCTCACTGCAACGGCACGTCCCTTCTCTTGCCTGGGCCACAGCAGAGAAGCTGAGATGAACACAGAGTCTGCTCTTTTCAGGCCATTTTTTTGAGGATTGACTTGTCACCTGAAATTGTGATCAGTACCAGCTGTCACCCTGTGCAATGCAGCAAGAATTTCCTCCCATCCAGCCAAGTGATGTATGTCAATATGTTTTTAACAGCAGTCTGCTTCACATTAAATATTCAAAGAGGTGTAAAACTGAAAGGAATGAATAAAGACAGAAAAGCACTGTACTTGTAGGCCTTAATATGTCTTTCATTGAACAAAGTATGTAAGACAACATGTTTTTACTGTCATAAATTAATTATTTACTCTTATTTACACAGGTTAGCTGTAATTAAATTATGTCTGTTTTGAAAGACACATTTTTTTCTGTAGCAAGCCTTAATTTAATTTAATGCTATGTTTTAATTTAAAACTGCTTTAGTGTAATAGAAAACAAGTTGGCATGACAAATAAAGGGCTAATGTGCAGATATGATTCATTTGCTCATAAATCAGTTAATCTCTTTTAATGGAACTCCTTTAAATAATGCCTTTTTTCAATCAGCTGTATTTCTGCTCTTTATACTCCCGTTGTTAAGGAACCAGCATTTTCCCAATGACGCACCAATACTGGCAGGAAGCACATCCTAAGTGTATTTTGTGACTCATTTCAATTTGCTCTTTGGTGCATTCACAGTTTGCTCATTAACATCAGCATTGGTGGCTAATGGATACTCAGTAGGAAGTTGGGTTTTTTCATGAATATTTAATGGAGCAACAGAAGTGAAGGTGAGGAAGGATTTCACTGGTGACAAAGAGAGCTTGTGGCTGGACATCGGGCCGTGACCCAGGGGATGAGCACCACTGCCTCCCATGCCGGGAGCCCCACCATGGCTGGTACCTGCCACAGTCCCCACCTCTCACCTGCACACAGCTCATGTGCCTCACCAGCAAAGAAAGGGGAACGATCTCTAGGCTGAGGGAAAATGATATCTTTATACACTGAGCCTTGTCATTGCTTCACAACTGAGCTCCCTGAATACCATGGTTGTTATAAACCTGAATATAGAGCACACTTGGTTGAGTAATTTTGCAATACTGTGCTTGGCTCATTTTTTTTTTCCTAGCTTTTCATCTCTCTTTTTTATTATTTTATTTTTTAAAAAACATTGGAAGAGACACTATTTTTTATATTACCCATTCAACACAGAAACCTCTAATCATTTTTTTGCCCAGGTCTTCTGTTTCTGTTTGAGACAAAAAGCAGAAAAAAATCATTCCCTTCCTCCCTACACACACAAAAAAACCCAAAATAATCTGAAGTTCTAGCTCATTCTTTGTCAAAAATTCCCCTCAGGTGAACTGGTCATAATGTTCAGCAGTGAATGAGTTCAGGTTTCTGACAGATTCCAGCTCTTGAAAAGCCTCTTAAAGGCAAACATTTCTTCCCTCTGTCTCCAACGGGAGTCCTGAACAGCATCCACAATGTTTGCATGAACTGGACCGATGTTACAAGTATGAATATTTCCCCTACTCAGAATACTCCACTAGGGCTTTCCAGTGACAAAAATACATGTCCGTAGGCTCAGGCTCCTGCAGAGCATACAGTAGTACATACAAAACACACATAAAGGATGCAGTGAGGGGCACAGGAGGAAGCTTGAAGCTCAGAGGGAGAGATGTCAAATGCAAGCTCAGGAAACCTCTGAAGCATCCCTTTGTGCACACCAGGGACACTTTATACACAAACAGGCTAGCAAGCTTACAAGCATTCTCAAGAAAAGCAGAGGTTTACATTACAGTTAGCATTATTGATTTTGTCATACCAGGAGCAATAACAAAGTCAGTATGTACTTCAAGGTGCACAGTGATCTTTATTATGCTCTCATATGGTTTTTCTAGCCCCAAGTTGTTTCCTCAGCTTTAAAAACAGTGATGTCACCCCAGGGAGCAAAAAGGAGTGCATTATACTAGGTAGCAGGAGAAGAAAACACTGTAGTCCAAAGGCAGAGGATGGGCCAAGTGCACAACAGGTACATATACAACAACTCATGTCATGAATACTCCACTGTTTGACACATTTAATATTCATTCCAAAACAGTCACATAGTCATTTAAAAACAAAAAGCAGATGCTGAAACAAATGTGAGGATACAGTCAGGTGCCATTGATAAAATCAAAATATTCCATATCCTGTTTGATTCATCCCTTACAAACACACATAAAGAAAAGAAAACTTCTTACCATATGTGTAGGATAACTGACCTGGTACAGAAATGAAAACACAGGAAGAATAGGGACATGAGAGCTCAAAGAATATTTGGATAAACTAGTATCATGACCTGATACAATTTACCCCAAAGTACATAAAACTTAAAGAACGATATGAAGTGATTATGAAACTGTTGGTCATAGAGAACAAATGGCATCCCAAAGACTGAAGGTGAATGAGTACAGTATGTACTCTTACAGGGAAAAGACAAATGCAGGGTAATAAGTGCAGTCAGTCCAGCTTGGGTAAGGGGACATGTGCTAGAAACTCTTTGAAAGCCCCAAGAGAAGGCTTAAGTCAAGCTCAAAGAACAGGTGTTAGTAACGTGCTATGAAATTGGCTGTGCAGATGAAATAGTGTCCTAGAGTAGTCCACTGTAAATACACTGCTAAGAAATCTTCTCAGCTAGATGCTGAAACAGAAGTTGTTTTTGCAATTAAAATGTAAAATCAGCACATCAAAGCAACTTGGGAGGTCCTGAATGTATTTTTGTCAAGAGTGGAATTCAAAGTGCCCCTACCCTCTGGCTAACATCTGCCCTCTGCAAGGTGGATAGTGAAAGTGAATGAAAGAAACATAAGGACCAAAGTTGAATGCTTGTGTTAAAAGCAGGTAATAAGGGCTCCAAGGGATTTTTATGTTTTCATCAGGTTTGCATGGCAATGTTTTGGTAGCAGAGGTGCTAAAAATCCCTTACTTTTGTGTAGTTTTAAGAAAATAAAAGTCAAATATCTGTTGAGAGACAGTCTAAGTGAATCTGGTTCTGTTTCAGATTGGTAAGGTAAGCTCTACCTCCATCAGTGCTACGATTTTGCCAGCCCTCAGGCTTCAATCTTTGTTCTTTGTTCACTCTCTCCCCTTGTCTTTTCCAGACTTATCTGCACTGGGGGACAATTTCCCATAGAATTAGCCAGTTACTAGAAACCAAGTGGGACATTCACACATTGTTCTTTTTGCCAGATTCAAACACAGAGAAACTCAGTGAATAAACATGATTTTAGCAGACCGTCAGCTATGTTTTTCTCCCTTCTTGCTTCAGTATCACAAGATATGTTACAACACATTTTCCGCAGGTCTTGCTTCTCCCTCAGCTTGCTTTATGATGTTCAGCTCTCTACACATATGTCCTGGCAGCACAAATTCCTGGTACAATACAGTGATGCACTTGTGTGCCTGTGAAACTGTCAGACCACAGTTTTCTTCTGGGTGACAGCAACTTGTAAGCTCATCTCCCCCAGGCTGCATTTCCAGAACAGGAAACATCTCCAAACAGATTTCAGCTGCAAGCAACTACCAATGGTCTGGAAAGGAAGACTGTTCTCTTACTAGAGAGCAGAGTCAACAGAAACAGCAGCATTCTCTAGCTACTGAAAAATGGAAAAATATTTGCTTAGAAAGGGAACCAATTATTCATTTGACAGTTCATTCTGCTTCTTTCCCAGCCTGTGTAGGAATTACTACCCACTCACCTTAACTGCTACAACAGATCCATAGCTAATCATTGAAAGCAACATGCACTTCCTTGTGCAACTAAACCAATCTTCAACATAGTGGATGTGCCATATTTAAAAGTCATTGCCATCCTTATCTTATTCCAGCATCTTATTCCTATCCCATAAGCGTGAGACAGGAGGAATTCTGGACTAATTTCATGCCCTAAAATTTTTTGCTGTTTTGCACCCTACTCACATTACTGGAGCCCCATTATCTCATTCTAACAACTTCTTACACAGCTGAGGAATCATGTACCAAATCAGTAGAAAATATTGAAGTTTCATAGTAGGATGGCAGTACTAATTGTTAAAATCCTAAATTTCTGTTTTCTCTTCAGGATGTTTTCTTTAAACCCCCTTTTAAGTGGCTATTTTAAATTATGAAGTTTAAAAGAGACATGGAGAAATTTAACATTTACTTACCAATTTTTTTTTTCACCA
Organism: Ifrita kowaldi; assembly: GCA_013398055.1. Taxonomy (NCBI): domain Eukaryota; kingdom Metazoa; phylum Chordata; class Aves; order Passeriformes; family Cinclosomatidae; genus Ifrita; species Ifrita kowaldi. The sequence continues at coordinate 691,850 of VZRS01012612.1, forward strand.
GTAATGATAAAAAAATGAAGTGTTCTTAACCCACCTGTTTGAATATATAAACACCTCCCTCTGAATCTGCAGCAGTACTTCATTTCTGGAAGTACTGTGCAGATTGCTTTCAGAGTGAAATTGTCCATGCAGGCGCAGAAAAAAAAAGGTAGTTTTTCTTTTTTTTCCTCCAGGCTGACACATGTCTTTCATCATTCATTTCATTCATAATATATCACACAATATCATGTTCTTGTGGCATTGATTTAAATCAGGTTTAGCATGGACAGGTGATGTTTAAACATTCCCTGCCCACACATAACTCTGCCAAAAAAACCTGATCCTTACCTGCAGCATCCCTCTGCTTTGCAGCTCAGGGCAAACCCTGGAGTAGAAATCATGAATGGCACTAAAATTAATTACAAAATTTGATTATTAGTTTTTTTAAAGCAGTGATTAATGGAGATTGTCCTACGAAAATCCTCCATTTTCTAAGGTATCAGTCAAGGACTCCCAATAAGCTTCTTCCTCTGCCACATGCTTTTGTCAGGACCTTGTAAATGTCACATTGGTAAAACTATCAGAACCAGTTTGATAGTCAGCACCTACAAAGATAATCCTTCGCTGTGCTTTTTTCACTAATGGATGAATAGACATTTCTAGGAAGCAGATAATCTCATCACACAGATGTCTGAAACAGACTGACAAGTCCCGCCTCAAAATGCCTGCTGAGCTCTACTGCCTATCAAGAGATTCTCCTAGAAATTTTATCAGACAGTGATCAGGAGCTCTACTTTTTCAAACGTGAATTTTAAGTTCCAAGACCAGTGCTAGCCTTCTGGGTTGCACAGAATTAGAGCTATGATTCTTCTGCTTTGTAACTTGCAAAGTCATTGAAAGATTGCCTACAGGTACAACTTAATGTGACACCAAAAATCTGAAGAGATTTCTTGAATCTAGTATTTAGAATGCACATTGTGGACGGTATTAATCTGCGTATGAGTCTAATAAGGTCAGCTGAGATGTCCCATTGTGCTAAGCAGAGACAGCCTCTGAAATTCAGTGACTGAAATCTTGCTGCTATGTCTGCAGCACAGTCTCCTTTTTCCAGCACCTGCAGTGAACTACAGCCCTGACCAAGACTGGGACAGCCCTTTAAAAGCAGGGGAATCCACTGCCAGTCTTCTGTGTAACTGCGTCAAGCTACAGACATTTACTGTTTGCCCTCGATATTTATGATATTGACTGAAGAGGTGGACAAGCTTACGGAAATGATAAATAAAAAGTGAGGTAGACTTGTCTTCCGTGGAATATTTTCCAGTTTAGTCAAATGGGGCTCCCTGCCTCTTCTTGGCATCTGTCAGAAATTTACAAGCCAGGGTAAATTGCAACTCTGGTTTAGCACTTCATTGTGATGCATCATTTAAAAGGTATGACAGCTTTGCAGTTTTCCAGTAATACCAGGAAAATGGAGAAAGGTTATACTTAGGCTTAGCAAAGAGGATTTTGATTCACCATTTGTTCTCCAAACCAAAACAGAAAAAAAGAGAAGGAATTTTGAACGGCACTCCAGTGTAGGAAGCTGTTTAGCTTCTACAGATGACTTTCAGGTGGCACGTCCCACAGTGCTGGGGGGAGCAGAGGGGAAGAAGTGAAGAAAAATAAATTATTTATCATTGTGTGAGACCCAAATCGCTGAAAAAGACCATAAAACCAAAGAAAAATTCTAGTGCTCCTACACAGAGACACAAGACACCTCAGCAGAGCCTCTTGCAGCAATGGTGCTTATTCTCACTCTGGACTCATCAACATCCATGTGAGAGGCAGGTAAGAGTAACAGCTGAGTTATCAAAGCACTCCCTTAATGAGGAAACAGAGAAGCAAAGCAGAAATCCTTCCTTTCACCCATAAGAGGACTTAAAATGCTGTTTGGAAGGTATTGGAGTCAACATGCTCAGCCACCAGCACACACCTATCACACAGCAAACACGTATCCCACAGGCAGGTGTGTCCTCAGAGAGTGACCCAGCAGGAGGCTCATCTCACCTGAGAAACACAAGCCCACCAACACTGGGCTAGGAACACTTCAAGGCTCATCAGGGCAAATAAGGAAGATCTGGAACATATGTCTCAGACTGCACAAAATGTCCCAGTGGACTGTACTTAGCACCTGGGCCAAGATTTGCCACTATTTCCAGGGATCATCACTTCCCCATGCGTAATCTCACTGATAGGTCCAAGCCACATAAAGAACCCTGAGTTCCCTTGTTTCAAAAATATTTTAATCCCACAGCTGAACAAATGAAATGTTACATCACCTATAGAGACACAGATTTCATAATAACATAGAAATCCAGATTCAATAGATATATAAACTCCACTTGAATGTTTAATCCTTTTCATTAGACTAATAAATAATTCAAGAGAGAGTTCATAGTTTAACTTACTTAATGAACAAAGTATACTTTCATTATGACACATACCCTACTTCATCACACCATTCCAACTTTCCTTCAAAGAAAGACATTTTTAAGTAGAAGAACACAGATAATAAATGAAGGTCCTTTGACCCCCATTTCACTGCTGCATTCAATTTGAATTTCTCCTCTTCTTACTCCAGGTCCCACAGAAGTCCTTCCCTCTCTGTTTACCCAGCTTTGCTGCCTGCCATGATGGTAATGTCTCTACTAAACCAAAGTTAGGCTTGATGCCCGACTTCCTACAGCCATTCTGTCCTCTTAATACCCATTAACTGCATGGAAAGCATGTCCTTGCTGAGATGGTTTGCCAAGTCAAGGCTCCCACCTCATTTGTCTCCTTCTGGTTCCAGCATAAAGACTATGAGAAACTACTCTATTTGCACTTATAAGAAAATCATTTAAGGTCAGAACTTACCACTAGAACTTTTTTATGTTTGAAATACCCAGCAAAGAGGAAGAATGGCATAGAGAGATTAATATATTCATTTAAAAACTATAAAATTCAAAGCTGCTCACTGAGCAAGTACACTTCTAAGGGTAGGTGAAAATTTCATACAAGTTTGAAAACCTCTCTACGCCCAAAGGACTGTTTGGATACTGCACCAGGATGTCAGGAGATACCACCTATCCTTCTGCAATACCATTTTCATTTGCCTTCTCTTTGACCCAAGGAAAATGGTAGCCATTAATTCATTTGACAGCTGACAAACAAAGTCTGAACTGGTTTAGTTAATTGAAACATGAATAATCCATTAACAAAGACTACCTGTTTCTGTGATACTACTCTCATTCAGTTCCATAGGTGTCTTCCAGCTGATTTCAGTAAATAGTGGATTCTGGCTGTAAACTGGAACTGCACACATTTTGATCACCAAACAGCAAAGCACATGGTATATCCATATTTTTATGTGATAAAACTGTTATGCAGAGCATAAGACTGGTAGTGAACTAACATCTTGCAACAGGTCCTGTAATTCAATAAATTTGAATGTGAATTTTTTAAATTGAAAAACGTAAGTGATGATATGTGTCTCGTTTTCAAAAACATTGACTCTCTACAGTGCCAGTTGACTTAGGAAGTATTTTCAGGGCAGAAGAGCTCAGATTAAACTGAATTAACATCCAGTGATATATAGTTTCCTCTCCTGTTGGCAACAAGGGTTTAAATACCGCACATTGTGAGAAGAACAGATGTCTCTTCAATTTCTCAGTGACCAACTTGCAACTTTTTTTCAATTATTGAGTACGTCAAACTTTCATGCTAAACTGATTATGACAGTTGTCTCACCAAACTGAAGCCTCAATGAGACTCCCTGTTCTCCATTCAGGGAATCATCACACTTGTCTTTTCCCAGTGGCCCACTGTGCCCAATTTACCATGGTTAACTGAGAGCAGAACTTTTCCTGTTCCAGGCTCTGCTTAACGACTCATTCATTGTATTTGGGTTGCTCATTTTTGTCACTGAGAGTTCTGCATTCACTTTCTATTCTAAATTCATTCTCTCTCTCTCTCTCTATTTTTTTTTATAATATCTTACAGCTTACTAAATATAAGGTATTAAAACAAGAGAATGAAGACAAAATTAACATCATCTTTGTGGATGGAGAAAAGAGAAATATGATTTTGTACGTGACTTCCTGGATACACACAATTTCTGTAGAATTCAGATGGGAGAGATAAAAAATAATTGTATTTCTTCGCAGTAACATGGGAAAGATTCTGGGATAGTTTGTATAATTTCTGTGGTTAGCTGTAGCCCATAGGCAGTGGGAAATTAGATTCACAAAGTTTTCATAGTTGATGAAAGAGTAGCAGTGTGTTTAAGTGTGTTATTTAAGGAGAAGGGAAACTACTGATGGCAATAGTCTTTCTAAGGTGTCCCAGTTTGAGTGACATGCATGTCTCCTGCTTTAGTTGTCAGAAATGAACTTAAGTGAGGCTAGGCTTCTGCCCTAATCTCTAGAGGCACTCCAAACAGAATTCATGCCATCCAAATAAACGGGGGAACAAGTATCAATTGGCTGTGCCAATTTTTTCTGTACTATTGAGGGAACTTGGACAAATAGGTTTGTCTAGGATCCAGGTTCATCTCACCTAACATCCACTGTGTTACATCTGTGCATCTGTTCTACTATAATCATCTACCTCCCTTTATGGTCACAGCATAAAAATAAAATTCATTCAGCAGATTATTCATCTCAAATTAAGTGCTTGAAACAGATGGGACAAATCCACCTCTTAGGTGTCCAATAGGATTTGCCTATTTCTCTCAGCTATGAACAGAGGAAACACAGAAGACCCCTCTCAGCTCAGATACCTAAATTTTAAATGGCAGAAGTTACATAAATGTAACCCTGCTTGCAGGAACAAACAGTACATTTATATAACAAGGTAATGACCCTAGACAATGAAACAGAAGAACTTGAACATCAGGTACAGAATATGAAAGGGGATGGGATAGGGATGACAGAAACTGGGAAACAACGGTCACTGTTGCAGCACAGCACTAAAGGGCATACAGGGCTTGCATGAAAGACAAACACAGGTCATAAAACAGCAGTATATGTTGGTGATTCGATAAGATATGATATGATTGATATGATATGATATGATATGATATGATATGATATGATATGATGATATGATATGATATGAAAGATAGCATGAGCAAAACACAAATGGCTCTGTTCAAAATCCCTTAACAATCGTAAAGAAATTATGCAAGGCCTTACTACTGGACAGCCCCATGGATGAAACCATCCAGTCACCTGCACAGAAAACTTCAATGCTACTACAGAATTGCCTAATGAGGTCTTTGAAAACCATGACATTCTGGGAAACATTATCTTTCCAGATATGAGACAGAGAATAGATGTTCATCTTGATAGAGGTCCAGTTAGTGTGACAGCCAGCAGGTTTCTAGGCTAAATCACAGAGAGCAATATTCAATCCACTTACTCTGGCACTTCAACAAACTCTGTTTCTATTGCAGCATCTCTGTTCAAGAGTGAAATGTGCATTTCAGCACACTTCTACCCAAAGCTTCCAAAAACCTGCTGCCTTTCCAAGTCAATGAAAGAAACAGGTTGTGAAGTCAGACAGTTTGCTGTCAAAGCCAAAAACACAGTGTGGTCTTACCTGGATTTTGCACCTTCACTGCTTCCAGGTCTGAGTGTAGCTGATTTGTCATTAACAAATTAGGGTCTGCAACTTACTGTCCCTTTGTTCAGAAATAAAAAATTAAAATCTGTGGGTTTTGCAACAAGGATGAAAATGAGATAAACCACAATTTTGGGAGGGCAATCAAGATTCTGGATATAGGTCTTTTGCTCCTAATTTCTACATTCAAACCTGGCCTAGGTCACCAGTGACTGGAATACTCTACTGCCTGGCATCTCTTTGGCAGTCCATAAGGAAAGAAAAGGTGGTCTCAAGCAGGCTCCTCATGGACAATTGTCTCCCTAACAGAGAAATTATAACCACAGCAAAAATTTCCTGAGGTCATTGTGGACAGTTCCTGGAGGCATGCAGGAGGCTGAATGGGTGCTGAAATGGAAGTGTTTGTTAGCATAGTCCCTCCATACCTCCTCTGTACTCTTGGACAAAGTAGACCAAACTACTAGTTCTTGTTAGGGACATCATCATCATCATCAAATTCTAGACATGCAATGGTGGGGTAATAAAAAGCTTCATTGCTGATACTGTTTCCTAAGTAGGCTAAAGTCTGCTTCTAACTAATTGTGACCTGTGACAGGCAATAAAGAAAATAAAAATTTTTAAAAAATTTTTAAAAAAACCCCAAGCAAACAAAAAAAACCCCACAAACAATGGAAGTCATTCTTTATTGTATATGCATATATATATCAAACACTGTTGTACATAGTCAGACCGTTGCCTAAAGGTGCCAGTATTAAACCTGGTTGTTGGTTTTTTGTCATTATGAGCATCTGAGAGACTTCTATTTTTAGTTTTCCTAGTGTGACACATCTTCTATTATAGCTACTCCAAAAATTTCTTTGGTGTAATTCCTGGGTTTGAAGCTTTAAAAGGAAAGAAATCCGCCATTCCTTTAATGGGAAAACTCCAGCAGGAGAAAAAGAAACAAACCAGTGGGATTTCTCTGTATCTCCAGCTGAATTAGGTATTCCAAGATCATCTGAAAATTCATCCTTATCTAAAGATGTAGGACAGAACCTATAAAAAGTTATGGTGCATTCAAAATATAACTTCTTCACAGGAACACCAAATATAAGGTCTATGAAATAAAAAAAGATCTGGCTGAAACTGTCTGAATCTGGACCTGAAGTTCTCATAGAAGAGTTGTTGAGTAATTACTTCTAGCACAGAAAAATAGATTAAGATATAGATTAGAAACTACAGTAGTCAAAAGTAAAAAATGCATTTTGCCCATTTCCCAATGTCTTTGTAAAAGTAGATAGATTTGGCACCGTCATCCAAACTCTCTCTGGTTTACATTTTGGTCCGTGATTCTGATAACTGTTCTGAGAAATTGGGATCTACATTTAAATTATGAGAACAACTCCCAAAGCAGGGTATGGCCAATTTAGACATCCCCACCTGAACTTGAAGCCCAAGGCTAACTTAACAGCCAATTCTGTCTCTGCTTTAGGATTACCTGTACCACCCTCTATATTATTGACTTGATTCACTTATTTTGAAAGGATGCAGTGGCTTCAGCATACGGGGAGAAGAGTTTGGCGACTGAAAAAACAAATTCTATTAATTTACAGGGAAAATAATTAGGGTCATTAAAAAGGTGAATGAAAAATTGTATATGAACACTCATCATTCATGTCTCTGTCCCTTTTTTTTCCTCACAGGCTATTCACAAATTTCTTTTATTCATTTATTTAGTGCTTTCTCTTTGAACATTGATTCATGCATTCCTTAATACCAAACATGACAAATTTAGGCAGAATTAAAGAGAATAATGATGTTCTTTCTTTATTATATCACGTGGCCCTGACTCTTTCCAAACAAAACCAAATAAAAGTTAGCTATTCTAGAGGAGGTGGCCAAGCACTGACTAACTCACATAATCGAGAGATGTTATTTTTTCCTCTTGCTGTTATCATGTTTCCTCCAAATGTAATTAAAAATGGATATAAGCATGTAATCCAATATGACTTAGTAGACCACTTTCTCAAACAGAACAGCTGATAGTTTGAGGAAAGAGCATTCATATTAATTAATAAAGCAAATGCTTTTAGCTTTACATAAGATGTTTTCATTTCATTAAAAATGTCCTGCCTGTTGAGTAGTCAAGAAAACAGTAGTTCCCTTCACCATAAAAGATTTGGTACTAATTTCTCAAAAGTGCACTGCTGGGAATAAAATCCGTCATGTTTGAACAAGGAGTAAGCATCAGCTAGCATGCAAAAAGCATAAGATTGTATTAGTTTCTAATATGAAAAATAATTATTCTTACTGATATTATGAAAACAATTAATTTCTCTACTGCAACAGAACATGAAATTTATAGGCTGGTAGCTTGTAAAGCACAGTGGTAATGTTTTCATTGAAGAGATGATTTCATTTAATCTAATGTGGATAGGTAGAAATCATACAGAGAAAAAATCCAGATTTTTTTTTCCCAAACAGTCAGTGCTACTAGCTAGTTTAAATAGACCAGTTTCATCTTAGTACTGGGAAGTTCAAGCACCATGGGGAGAACTGGGACAAAATCAGACATAGAATAGACAGTTCTATAAACTGATCTTCATAAGTAAGTTATTTATATGATATTTTCTGGACAGAATCACATAGTTCCCACATAAATACTACTCATTTCCTACTTTGCAAATAGCTCAGAAACACTCATAGCCACAGGCCACAGGCCACATGCAGGCTGTGATTAGACAACCTGATGAAAGAAGAGAAAAATACATTTGCTAAATTCAGATGTTTGGTGGTATTAAAAGCAATAATGGTCACCACTCTATCTGCTGACCAAGAACAGTGATTTTCAGGTATCGTGATAAAAGGGGTACTTAAGGAAATATTTAAATGAGAAAAAGTTAATAAATACACACATTTTTTATTGAGAGCTCCTCCCAAATATAGGAAACACATGGTTTGAACCTCAGTGGTCTCCAGGTGCCCACCAAAGCTGCTCTATCACTCCCTCCTCACCTGCACAGGGAAGAGAGAAATACAATGAACAGCTTGTGGGTCAAGATAAGGACAGGGAGCAATCAGTCAGTGGTTACAGCCACATGAAAAACAGACTCAGTTTGGGCAATTAGTTTAGTTTTTTACTTTGAGTTGATTGGTAATGAGAAAAATTAAAATTAAGTCTCAAAACACCTTCCCCCTACTCCTTCCTTCTTGACAGATTCAACTTCACTCTTGATTTTCAATACCTCCTGCCCTTCAGTGGCTCCTCACCAATTAGTGAAACAAGGCAATCCTAAATCTGCAACTTAGTCAAATCCTCCCAAAGCAAAAAAAACCTCACTAGCCTTATAACATAAGAATATGCTACCTGACAGCCTGCAGTGTTCCAAGGAGCTTCTAATCTCATGCTTTTTTTGGTCTTTAATGGGAATGACTCCAAATGAATTCCATCTAGTCTTCTTATTTATTGATTAATCTGCCCAGTGCAATATTTCTCTGCTTCCTTTAATCTGTTATTCTTAAACATATTAGTTCTAAGAGATTCTTAGACAATGGGCAAAACTCAAATTTTTATTAGTCTTTGAACATAAATGTTTTACTTCACACAGCAGGTCTAAAAAGGAGGGGTTCTCTCTTCCAGAATCCTTGCCCTTAAAATGCCCAGTGAAATGAACTTGCAAGTTTATTAACACCCATAAATTGTGTCCTTTCTAAACTAACAACAAAGCAGAAGTGGAAGACCTGGAAATGGTGCTTCTTAGGTTCACAACTCTATAGCAGCCCAGCCTCTAAAGGTCTTCTGAGTCACACAATTCAGGGTGGCTCCCGAGGTACATCTCAATCATGCAGTAGTAAAATACTCTCGACTCTACATCCCATACTAAATACTGATGTCAGTACAAGGTCTGAGTGGACCCTCTTCCTTCGATGCATTCTGGTTCCTTCCAGAAATAAAACTAGACACAAACAGGGAGGAGGGTAGATGTGTACTCAAATGGAACCCTGTCTTTGTGCTCTGAAGAGTAAGTGCTGGATTCTTTTACCTGGTTTTACCTTTTACTTAGTTTTACCTGGTCACATTCGGAAGCACTGTGTAGCAAATATTTTCCTTTACTCATTTGCTGTTAGGATAAGCATTTAGGATCATTCTCAGATAGAAAATACTAAATAAGAGCTTTGAAAGAAAAGGCAAACAGGCTACCAGTATGGCTGAGGGGCGATTAAGTATTTTATGAAATATCCTCTTACTGTCGTTCATGAAAAGCCTGTAAGGACAGTACATCCTTACCCATGATAACCTGGTGACTGCGGCTAGTGTCCCACGTTACCTCACCAACCACCAGTAGCCCTCTACAAAGCTGTTATTTACAAGGAATATTTCCCATGGGACTTGAAGGAAACCACAAGAACTGACAGTCCTCTGTGCCTTCATGTTATTGATGGAGCTGGCTGAGTAAACTCGATGGTGTTGCAGTGTCCAGTGTAAATAGCTCCCCAGTTGCTGTGGAGATTCAAGAATTAAAAACTATAGAACAAACTGGTTTGGAAGAAAATATACCAAATAAAATAATTAAGATTTTTCCATTCAAAAATCTGAACCATCTGTTATTTTTCAGGAAACTGTGACAGTTCTATTTCTCAGTCAGCCTTTGATTTCAGCATCATTGTCTCAAAAATCATGCAAGAAGCTCCACTGACTGATACCAGTACATTCTGCTCCTGTTGAAGGGACCTGTGTTGCCACAAGTAAAGCACTTACAAAATTTAAGTACTTACATGCATTTTAAAAATACACATTCTGAGCTTTTATATCATGTCCCCAACACTAGCAACTGAAGCAATTTTGGTTAAGATATCTCTTAATTATTTTTTTTTAATTTCCTTGAGGGAATCTGCAGTTAACATATTTGTTTTGGGAAATGCACCATGTCAATGTAGGGCAGAGAAGTACATGCAGGTGTTAGCATACCATCACAACAGCAAAACCTGTCTGCAATGAAACTTCTGCTCGGGCATTTCACAAAGGGAAGAGCAGCCTACGTGAATGAGACATCACACAAGCACACCAGCTGTATCCTGAGGCACTGTCCTCCAAAGTTTGGAAGGAGGGGAATTAGGTTTGCTTTCAGTTGGCTCTCAAGAAACTAAACACAATGGGCAAACTGGAGTCCTGTTACAAGCTGATACGTTCTGCAGCCAAGTTTTCCTATGTCTCATTTAGATTTCTCCCCACAAAACAGGAAAGTATAGCTCTGGAACTTGTCCCAGGTAGTTAGACCACTATATGGTATGAGAAGAGCATCACTTTTGCTCACAGCATGCTTTTCAGTAATACAAACAGCAACAGGATAAATTTGAGTCTGTTATTATGTCGCTATTTAAAGAGAAACCTAAGGTAACCGGGATTATAGGCAGAGAAAAGAGAAATGGAAGGAGTGAGAAAATTCCATAGTAAAGATCACAGTAAAGGAATATCTCATGAAAAGTAGGTGTATGTAGGATGGTATCTCTACTTGTACTTAACTGTGATTTCCTGCAAAACTCTCTCTTGCTGATAAAGGAGGAAATATCTGTGCCACTTTGAACTATACATTTCATTGTCAACCAAGTCTGTACTAAATTAAAAGTGAACTATCTCAAGTAGTGAAAATAAAGTAGATCAGACTTCATGCAGTTTATCATAATTTAGTAACAGAAGTTAAAAATGTGTTGAAAGACAGATAATGACAGCACCCACAAAAATATGGGCAAAACATAAGACCTTTTCTGACAATTTCTGAATGGAAAAGTCCCAGTTTTAGGGTCCACTAAAGCCTAGCTTATTGAAAGACAAAAATCAACCTTTATGCTAATTTTCTTTGGCATCTTCACTGTACCAGGGAGGTTTGCAGGCCCAGGAAAAGTGAAAGCCCATGCAGACAATCCCAGCTGTAGTTTGCCATTGTTGCGGGTGGGCAGACAGGCAGAGGCCCAGGTTTCTCCCTGCCCTGCTGAGGAGCTACAGCTGCTCTGATAACCCCAGCTGGGCACAGGTATTGCTGTATTCCCTCTTCCTCATTGCCAGTGGCCAAATCCTGCAGAAGTTTGGGGCAGCTGGAAAAAGAGGACTTTGGGGGACCAAAAGTGTGCTCCTGGCTTCTGCCCTTACCCCCTCCCTCCAGCATAGGCATGAGCTGGCCAATAGATTTGGGCTTGAGCTGCTCTTCTCATTTCCCTTTCTAAATGTCTTCCTTTTCCTAAGCCTCTTTCTAAAACCCAAATGTCACCAGCTCCCACTAGAGTAAATAGCAAAGTCTAAATTAACGCCTCATTGAGAAAGGCAGTGTTGTTTTTTAATTAGGGAAACATTCTGGCCCCATCACTACATCACTAGTAGTTTTACCATCTAGGTTTATTCTTCTAAAAGTGTTCAGTGAAGTATGAGTTTGTCCATTTCAGTTTTCAACAAGAAAAAAAGCTTCTCTGGAAAGGCAGTATCCTCTGAGCAAAAAAAAAAAACCAGCTGGTTCGCTTGGGGTTATTCTTCCTTATCTCACTCATGCCTGTGAGCTTCCTCATTTGCAAGTCTCAACAGCACTACAATTTTTTTATTTAGGCAGTTCTGTGATTCTTAAATTTTTAAAAACAGCCACTTTCAGTGGAGGGAGGTGCAGGGAAAGGCATCAACTGTTACATGGAAAATCCATACCTCTTTTACTGTACTTTTTTTGCTTTGGAATGTGACTGAGGCATAATTAAAAGTCTTAATCAGAAGGATAAAAGCAAGAGTGTTTCCTCATTTTTGCAGAGAGCTGTCCATATGGGAGTCATTTACCAATTTGAGAGTACAAGGAGAAGACAAAGTTGAAGAGAAGAAAATGGAAAGGACTGGTCTGGCAGTACCACCCCATTTCCTAATCATAGAATCACAGGTGGTTAGGGTCAGTGTTGGAAGGGAACTAAAAGATCATTTAGCTCCAACCCCCCTGCCATGGGCGGGGAAGCCTCAACCAGACGAGGTTGCTCAAAGCTCCGTCCAGCATGGTCTTGAACACCTCCAGGTGTTCAAGAAAGTCTAGAACCTCTCTGGGCAACCCATTCAGGGCCCAGCAGGGCCTCACCACTCTCCAAAAATTTTTTCCTGATAGCTTATTTATAAATCAGCTCTCCTTCAGCTTAAGGTTATTCCCTCTCATCCTATCACTGCATGCCCCTGTAGAAGTCCCTCACCAGGCTTCTTTTAAGCCCCTTTTAGGAACAGGAAGGTGCTATAAGGTCTGCCTAGAGCATTCTCTTCTCCAGCCAAGCAACTCCAGTTGTCTCAGCCTGTCTTCACCGGTGAGGTGCTCCAGTCCCCTGATCCACTTAGTAGCCCTCCTCTGGACTTTTTCCAACAGGTCTACATCTTTCTGCTTGTGCTGGGAGTGCCAGAGATGGATGCATTGCTCTGTGTGGGATCTACAAGAGCAATGTGGAGGGGGAGAATCATCACCCTCAACCTCCTGAATATCTTTCATGTTCTTTAATTACCTTCATCATTTGGTGCCTATCAGTGTAAAATGGAAGTGTTACATTTCCACAGAATTGATTTTATTAACCCAGCCTTCAGTGCTCCTCTGCTTTGTGTTAGATAGCTACTGACTGAATGCTGCAGCAGTCGGCTAGACCTTTAGTTATGTGTTTATCAAGGAGTTTAGTACCTGAATTGAAATTAGACATAATTACTTAGTCATGGACTGAATGAATTTACAAGACAAATTGGTGCTGAAAATCCCATTATTCAAACAGTATTTCATAATTATCAATTTAAGATTTATTTAAAAAATATATTGGCTTGAGTATGAAATAAATGGAATTCAATATTCATGACACCCTGAACTCTTTTGGTTAAAATATGTTTTTTTTCTTTTGTCTTTGGCCAGTAAAACACCCATTTCTTTATTCACTTGGTGATGGTCGGCTTCAGTGAGTTTAGAGGAAAGCAGTTGTGGCTTTCTGCTTAATTTTCCGTACCTCAGGCCTAGGTGAATTTAATACAGGCTACATTACATCACCCACCTGATGAGAATGGTCATTCTTCAAAGATTTTTCCCCACAAGACTACTTTGGGTTTTTGAAGCAACCTCCTCAACAGCCAGCATGACATATCTTCCTCTGTCCCCTAACCTTCACAAGAGAAGAATAAAGGAGAGTTTGAGGAAATTGAGGAAAGAGTTATGGGCATAATTGGCTTCACTTGCACATTATGACACTGGAATTTAATAATTATGGAGCAGAGAGGTTTTTCTAGTCCATTTCAGCTTCCTAAAACATGTTACCCTATTTGTTTCTATTCTGGTAGAGTTCTTTCCAAACCAGTTGGGATACACAAAGAGAAAACCTGATACCCTTGAAGAGGGGTTTTATGGTTTTTGTATTAATTTAGATGAGTTTTCTTGATTGGGGTTTGGAAATAGACAAGTTGTTTCCTATCTGGAGAAGTTCAGCTCTCCAAATACAAGGGCTCTGGGGTAGCTCTCTCGATTTAGAATATACAGGGAAAAACTCGAAATGTAATGTCAGAAGTGAGCAAAACAAAAGCATGGCAAGGAGGATCATAGTAATGCCAGAACTCTTCCCCTGCTGCCCCAGTTTCTTTACTTGTAAAATAAATTTAGTCCTGGCATGAGTGAATGTAACACCCACTGCAGTCAATGGGACGTCTGCCATTTATACCGGGACTCTGCTGACCGTTTATGCTTCTTGTCATTTGCATTTGTCACCTGCAGTAGATTAAAAGAGGAGGAAAGGAAATGAAAGAAAAAGTGTGGGGGGAAGAAGGTAAAATGACAAGTATAATACAAAGTTATAAAATTTGAGTAGACAAAAACACACAACTTTTTAGAGAACCAGAGAACTTGGGAAAACACTGGAATGGGCTAGTTATATTAATGATTTAAAAATGCGTGTTCCCAAAGCAGCTTCTGGCAGGACTCCATGAACTCTGCTTACCTGTGTGACTTTTTAATTACTACTACTAAATCATCTTTCCATTTGCTAAACCCCACTCAGTTTATACTGGAGTCCTATACTGCACAAGAATTTCCTGAGTAGTGTGATCAGATCTTGTTTCCTCATTACACAAGCCTATACTCAGTTTGGTTGTAGTTCTTCATCACAGAGTGATTAAATTAAAAGAGAGGAAAGTAACCTGAAAAAAATAATTAGAATCTTAATTGCAAATTTATGCCTTACCAGAAGAATGTGGGAAGTATGTTATTTTCATTTTATTTCCACTACAAACAAATACATTATTTGTTTATTATTTTGAGGAAATACTATGGGTATCAAATTTTGGGTTTGGATGTGATTTTCTATTTTTGCCAGAAATATGGAGTAGGGAATTCCTTAACCTTCAGCACTTTTTGCCACAGGAATTCTCATCTGCTTATAGTTTTGAAGTCCAATATAAAATCCCATTTTAAAAGTACACCATCAATACTAAACTTGAGTTTAGTAAACTTGAGGAAATCTAAGACTTCTAAAATTTTAGTGGTATAGTGCATATTATAGCCAGGCCACAGCTTCACTTCTCAGGAAGGAATTCTGATAAGCAAAATGTGTTATCATCTCAGCAAAAAAAATCCCAAACAACATAGAATACCAGTTTGGACTGGAAAAGGAAGATTTCCTTCTTTTGTTTCCCATGGAAAAAGCTGTACCACAAACTGCTACTTGACTCTGAATTCCTAAAAGCAATGATCAGAACTTGTCCCTCCAACACCCAATATGGGTTTGCAGCTGTTGATTGCATAATTATGAATTTCTAGAAATATAAAACAAAGTATGGTGAAAGCAAGAATAGCTTTCTTGCCACTATGTACTCAAAGAGAGCACAGGGGCCACCCAAATATCTTTAATCCATCCCCACACTTCCAGTCAGGGTCTGCCATGAGGCCAGGGATGTCTGTGACCACTTACAGTTCCCTTGCACAATTCATCTGTAATACTTCTCCAGTTAGCGTATTCCTGCCATACAAGGAAAAAGACCCAAACAAACCAATAAAAAAACACCCACCAAAGCCAGAAGCAAACAAAAAACAAGTTTACAAAGACAAAGTTTGATGGATTTTGTTAGTATGCTAAGACCTGCACGTAATTTTCATAAGGGAAGAACAAATACAAAAGGCAGAAAATTTAGGGTTTGTTTTTTATACCTGAAAATAAGTCCAAAGAAGCTTGTTTCCTTTGTTTAATAGGTACATGCTATTTATGTCTGTCATGGCATATTGACACTGTGGCAAATTTAGATCAGTGTTGGCTTTGTATGAACTGGAGATTTGGATGCTCCACCTCTGCCAGTTTAGTTTGCTTCACTTCACAACTGCCTTGCAAATATGACATGAAAGTTTCCAAAGAAGTAAAGCAAATCTGCTAATGGGTGATCCCAAAGGAAAAAAAACAAAACTCTTTGCTCTTGCTCACTTATGGATTTATCTTCTAAGTTCTGTTGTTTTACCAACTAGAAGATACTGTGCTACTTTGAGTTTCAGTAAAAGTAGGTACAAGTGCATAACACATAGCTCATCCCATGATGTATTATTTTTGGACTGCTCCCAGAGAGAAGGAAGAAGAGTTAGTACAGTAGCAAAGTTATTTTTTCTTTCTGGATAAAAATAACAATATCTTTCCACTGCCACCAGGCTTGTAAAAAATATTTTGCAAAAGAAAACTTAGCCAAAATAACATACAAGAGAAAGCTTTACAATGATGGCATCTAATTAACTCCTAAACCTAAACAGAGCACAAGAATCTCCCACAGTCAATCATATTTCAGTAGAAATACATTTTGGTCCAGAAATGCACTCAGGACAACTTCATTCACTGAGAGCTTGAGGCATTGGGTTTTGTAACTTTGGGTTACTGATAAACTTAAGGTCCCAAGCATGTGTTACTCCATTTTTTAAAACCATCGTGCTCAGCCAAGCTCCATGCTCTCACCCAGGGTGGATCTCCCTGGGTGCAGTTGAGAGCATGCTATATAATACAGGATAATGCTATATTATTACAGTACTTACTATATACAGCCAGAAAAATCAAATTACAAATGTATTTATCCATACCACATTTTCTAGTAAACCATGCAACCAATTCCTTATATGTCTGAAGTTTGAAGGAAAACAGTGTGAGAACTTGGTAGACAGCAGACAGACACTTTGTACTGCATATTGAGCCAAATTTTTAAGGAACTCAGATTTTTTTAAGCCTGAGTTTTTTTCCACTTTTCCAAACGATTTCAGGTATGTCTGGTTGCCAGATGGGTAGTAGAGATGAAACATAGGCATCTGTCTGGGGGAGGTTTTCTCATACTTTTGTCAAAACAGCAAATAATAAAACATCCAGATTCAAGAGTGTGTGCAACTGACTGTTCCTCCCAGACTTTCGCTGGAGTCTCTTAGAGACTGCTAGGGCTGGAAAGAGAAAAATTAGTCTTGAGCTTCGTTGCATAAGACATTAGACATATACAAGAAGGAAATTTGACTGGAGCACGCCTGGGAAGAAAAATGACAGAGAAGGGTGAGCCAGCACAGCACTCTGGCTGTTTTATGTTCCCAAAATGTATGTAGTCTTAGAGAATGTACATTTCAAGCACATTTTCAATTCCTGGCCAGATGTCTTTCCCAATAATGAACAGCAGCTAGACTTCTGGACAGGTAATGATCAAGGTTTATATTCATAACAACTTTAAACTTCCACAATCGGAATCTTATGGTCCCAGTCTGGGGCTTTTCACAGCGCTTCACCAGCCTCAGCTGTTTCCGTATGGATCTTCATTCCATCTTAGTAGGTACTTATTTGCAGGGCTCTGGTATCTAACATGTAAGTGTCCCATGTTCCCAGTGAAACACTGCAAAGACAAGAAACATTCCTTCATTGGATCTTCCTTAGAGAGATTTATTACACTAAGTGGTGTTTGTCTCATTATTATTGGGTTCTAACTTTGCTTACTCTGGTCGTTTTCAGAGTGGATGAATTGTTGTGGGCTCTTTCTTCTTCTTTTCTTTTTTTTTTTTTTTTTTTTTTTTTTTTTTTTTTAATATATCCTGAAGTGAAGTCAGTCTATGTGAAGCTATCCTATATTTTTGTCAAATTTCCAACCTGGTTTACTACCTCATTTGCTCCCCAGCTTTATATGTTATAAGATAACCTCAAATGGGTTAAAGGCTGGTCTTTCTGATGGAAACCTTAGATAGAAGTCATTACCCTTTCTGTGTCTTAGCACCTTGGGCTAAGTGTTCTGTCAAGTTAATGAAGCAGTTTTCTCTTTTTGAAAATGAAGTAGATAGTCAGTCTTCAAACACTGATTTTACAAATGTTTCTCCATTTTAGGTCCTTAAAACACTTCCGACACTTTTTGTATATATCAGCTAGTGTCTATCATATTTCATATACTCTTACACTTTCTGAAGGTTATCCAGTTCTTGTGACCGGTCCCCAGGAATGTTGCCTAAACTGAGTGAACTTGTGAAAATATCTGTGAAAACATCTGCTCTTTCTGTTTCCACTTCCTTAAGATCTCAACAATATATTCTTTGACAGAATACCATGTCAAATTTACACACTTAAAACGTTCATAAGGGATTTTTTTGCTGTTGTCCCCACAGTTTTGAATCCCTCATCCCAAGAAAAAAAAAAAACAAACAAAAAACCAAACAATTATGCAAACAATCATCATTCTTCCCTGCAAAATCAGATGCCAGATGGTTATTGCCATCATTTTCTGCTTCTCTCATGCCAATCTCTGTTCCCTTGTTGTCATCCTTGAAAGTGATGGTGCTTCTTCATCAATTGTATATTTTATTTTAAAATCATTTGTTATTTAAAAGTATCCTAAAGATATACAAGTCCAGTTTGCACATCTTTTTTCATACCTTTTCTATTTTATTTTAGGCTTTTTAATAATCTCCTCATTCACATACACAAAGATCTTTCCACTTTTAATTCACCTCATCATTTGTGTTTGATTCATAATAATAATGGAATGTTGGTTTTTTGTTTTAATTTTCTATTAAAAAGCATTCAACAGAAAATAGCATTTAGTGGTGCCTGTGAAAGCAAAAGGGTCCTGATTATTCCATCAAGTTCACAAATGCTTTCACTGTTAAGAACCAGAAGAAACAATGTGATTATCATCTAATTTCACCTCCCATTTGGCAAAGAACTAACTCACTCATTTCTGAAAAGGCCCTACTCTTCCCCTTCCCACTATATCATATCTTAAAAAAAAAAAAANTATTAAAAAAAAAAAAAAAAAAAAAGCTAGAGATATATTTCTCCATCTAGATCAAGACAGATAACTTGATTTAAAAGCAGAGAATGCACTGTATTTCAAGGCTCAATTTTTTTCAGAATTTGCTCACCTTCACTTCAAAATTTACCTTCAGTCTGTAGTCTGTGGATCACGTTAAGCTGCCTTCTGTGGAAATCAATATTCTGTCGTTATCAGAAAATACTTCCCTGTGTAGCTGTTTGTAAAATATGATCTTAGTATTCCATAGAATTCCATTTAGAAGAAACAGGCAGCTTCTTAGGAGCTTTAATATATAAGTCTATCCATTGTATCCCGTCTAATGTCTCTGTATCTCTTGAGAAGGGTGGACACCAGAATATTGTAGGACAGTTATGCCAAACCTTCCTGTTTCACTGTGGAGCTCTGGTCCCTCAGAGCTTGGAACTGAACACAGGTTTGTTCCTTCCTGTGCTGTGGTCTGCAGGGAACCCCAAACTGCTGTCCTCAGGGAAGAGGGAATAATGGAAAGGGCATGGTTTTGTCCAGACTGTCTAGCCTACAAGCAGCACAGCTGCAGACTGCTAAATTTCACTTCTTCTAGTCAGGACTACTACCTGAGCAGAGTGTCACACACTAAACCATCACACTGCACTGCTCTTTGAGGAGAACAAAGCCTCTGCAACCGAGTCTCAAATAAAAAATCATCTGGGCTTTTCCTCATTTTGCAACAAATGCTAACTCTGAGAAAAAAACACAATAAACCTCTGCAGAGCTGAAAGTAACAGCAGAAGATACAACAGAAATGATCATTGTAGCCAATATCTGTAGTGAAACCATCCCACACCCATCATCCTGCTCCCCAAAAAACACCATGACAAGAACACCAGGAAAATAAGGTCCTGAGATGCACTTTTTACAGCTGCATTTGTATCTTTAGTCTATCACATAGCTCTCGAATGGGTTAATATGATGTCACCACTGTCAAACTGGCACCAGATGCCCAAGGAACACACATTCACTGCACATCCACAGAGAGAATGGCTCAGTTGGCCTGATTTTACCTCCTGCCGTCCCACTACCCCCTGTGTACACTTTTCCTTCACTCCTGCATTGGAGTACCACCTTCAGCACCCAGTCCCAACACATGATAACAGCAAGCTGCAGACATTGCACTGAAACACAGCTTTCATGGTAAACACAAGCTATTTTCTCCTCTCTCTTCAGCTGTTATGCAAACTGCCAGGATTTCTTTCTTCCCATAATATCCCATAGAGATTCCCGGAACAGTAAGGATGCCACTGGGATGCCAGCCTCTCTAATGTTTGGGACATTTACTGCCAGCAGGTGTGTTCTGAGCTACCTTCTGGAATATAGTCTGCCACAGAATGAGCTTAGTCCAAGTGTCTTATATCAAACCCATGTAGCCTTGGGATACCGTCAAGCAACACTGGAGAATATTATGTTTTCCAAATATCACTGTGTTCTGTAGCACTTGCTAAATCAGTCTCCAGACATACCCCTGAGGAGTAAGACATTTTTTAGCACCTGCCAAGACTAACAGCCGCTGATCAGCCCCATGGCTGCAGCAGATTGTTTGGCAGAAGATACTAGAGGCAGCTCTGGACAAGCTGCCCTGCAGTCATTTACCCAAGCAAGGAACGGGGATGGTATGAAAAGGGCAGCTCCACTGGGTGCTGCAGAGCAGGGACCTCTTTGCTGTTGCTATTGGAGCAGCTCCACTGCTTCTGTCCGTCTGCCATCCTCCAGTGCTGCTCTGACCTTCTCTCTGAGCCATCTGCCTTTGCAGGCTTTGGCACTGGTAAAATGCATATTGTGCATAGGAGCTCATGAGACAAAAACCTGGAAGGAAACAAACGTGCCCTTTGCAATTCCATTTTGAACAGCTTTCAATTAATTTTATGTGTTGCTAAGCCTCTGGTAAGAATATAATTGTGGTTAAATGAAACCTCTTACAGGAGTCTCCAGTTAGGGGCGTGTGCTTGTCTGTGACTGAGTATGGAAGTTTAAGTTATCATGCTGTAACTCCTCCACATTTTCCATCTCCAGGAAGTGATATATCTTAAATTTTAAGCCAAACTTTAGCTCACATCTGGAATAGGCTACAACAATACGAATTATTTTCAAGTGAGATGATCACCTAAGTTGAGTTTAAAAATGAGCTTTTATTTTAAACCTGTTTTATACACTACTGTTTCAATCTAACTTGTAATAGCCTCATAAAAAACTTTATCTCAGAAAAAATTGCAGATATTAATTATCCATGCTGTGACCCTTTAATTTCTCTTTTATTTGATTCTATAACTTCTTTTCTGTAATGGCAAGAAAGGCAAGCATCAAGTTATCTATTTTGTACTTATATGGATGATATCCTTTTCCTATCATACATAAGGACACATCGTGAGCCTCCTTTTCTCCTGGCTAAACACCCCCAGCTCCCTCAGCCGTCCTTCACATGACTCATGCTCCAGAACCTTCACCAGCTCCACTGATCTTCTTTGGGAGTGACATTGGACTTTACCTTGAAATGTTGATCTCATGGCTCTAATTTCAATTCAATTTTTACTAGATTCACACTACTGTAAGTGCATCAGCTCTTCTAATTTTGGCCCTATCTGAACATATGTGCATTAAAAGAAAAATACTGTTTCAAATTCCTGTTTGCTTTTATTCAGCCCGTCTTACCTCTGCAGATAACAACAATTTTATCACTGTTAATAATGCAAATCCAATACACACAGGAATAAACAATTGGTATGTTATTCTGCTTCATGTATTATTGAAAAAATTGACGGTCAAATTTCTCATTACGGTTTGTTTATCGTAAGCAGTGGAGGTAATAAGAAGCTTATGTTTTTATTCCATTTCCTCAAGTGGACTTTGTAGTTCTGGTAGTAGTAAGAGTATTAAATTTTAAATTGCGAATTCAACACAAGTTATAAACTCAATCCTTGACTGTTTTTCACAGCGCAAAATGGATCTAAATTTGTCATGATGATTTATTGGTGTTTTACATGCTCCTTGCATGCAGATCTCTAGTTATATAAAGACAGAGTACTTAATTATTAGAATATACTTGTATATTTATGTATTTGCATTTATTTGTATCTGCATTCATTTGATTTGAGATGTATATCAGAACAAAGCCAGCTGAAATTCTCAGTTCTTTCTTTCTTTAGATTTCCTTCTCACCTGAGAATCAACGTAGCTGTTCTACATTAATACATAAATTTATGTGCAATAATGTATAAAAATGTTATAAATTTACAAAGTTAATAAAAATTAGAGACTTTTCAGTTCTACAAAAAAGTAAAAGCGGGCAAAGTTCAAGCAGCCTCTCTCTTTCTCACCTTTCTTCCTTCTTTTGTATTTCATTCTTTGGCCCAAGCCTGGAAAACCTTTAGATGGCATTCATGTTCTACAACTCCAGCAAATATAAAGCTGTCAAATTCTTGATTTTTTGATCCTGTCAGAAAGCATTTTATGAGGCTTCAGGGCAGGTGTATTTCTTGTAATTGCTTCTGTAAAAGAAATGATGGTTTTTAGGATAGGTTAAGGGGCTGATTTCCCCAGTCCAGCAAATGACTTCAGATTTATACCTGTGTTAAGTCAGTGTGAAGTGAGCATAAAATGTCATGAGTAATCAACAACTACTGTGGGAGACTCCTGGGCTAAAAATCAAAAGACATAAAACAACACTGATGGCTGGTTCTGTCACTCCATCAACCAGAAGTATCAGGCAAATGCATCATCCTGCCTCCAAGAGAGAACAGATTTTTTTTCCCTGTTCAAATAAAGCAGCAGTCACTCCATAACCTGGCTGCACAAAACCCAAACCATCCTCTAATACAGGATGACTTTCATCTGCTTTTGCCCAAGAACGTTTTGGTGCCATGTACTGTTTGAAGGTGTCCATTTTTTGTGAACTAGGAGAAAAAGATTTTCAGATAAACAAAAGCTTTTCCCTTGTTTATATATTTTTCTTCTTAATTGTAATGCAGACATCTGAAGTAGATAACAAATTTTTTAATTAAAGTCTTCAGCCTCACCCTCTGCTTGTGCTGTCTGATCTATGGCCAAGTCCTGCTCAAGCTGTCGCAGAGATACTTTCAGTTAAATCCTCAGAATAAAGAATTCATAACTGCGAAGTGACTTCCAGTAAGTCCAGTAAAGCATACATTATGGAGTGAGGTTTTTTTTGTTCTGCTGTTTGGGTTTTGGGTTTTTTTTCCACAAAACCTGTTGTCACACCTAAAATGAAAGAATATTTTTAAAACTGCCCATAAGGTTAAAAAATGGCATATTCAAGGGGACAAGACTACCCTGTTTGCCTGGCATCCTTCTTCTTTAAAATATCTAATGATATGAGATATTACTATGAGGCGCAATGAGGAAAAAATTAACTTTAGTTAGTTCTTTAAACAAATGTCATAATTGAGTAAGAGGGATTAATGCAGAAGAATCACTATATACTTTTTTTTTCTATATGTCACTGTTTCACACATGCTGTGCATTGTCAGAAAGAGGACACTGGGCCCTTCACTCCTAATTTTTGGAGGTACTCTTGTGTTTTTATGTTTCATTCTAAATTTTTAATCAAACTTTCAATTTCATTCTTGCTTACTGTATCCTCTTACTACATAATCTGGCAAACAACCATTTCCAACACACAGTGCTGCTGTATTTGACCCCACTTAATTTAAAGTTGAATAAATCTGAGGATATTAACCCAGTTCACAGGAATAGACATCAGAAGAGAAATGGGTTTTGCTGGTGCTTTTGATCTAGCTATGATATAACTTTCTGACCGAACCTCATTTCAGTATAAAATATGACTTGTTCAGCATGTTCAAACAGCAGTGTGGTGACTGAAGAGCCATGAAGAGAAGCCACATGTTGGTTAGAGGAAGGCTGCTGGTACAGGGCAGGAGGGCAAATGATTACAGTGCTTAATTAACATATACTGACACTGCGGTGGAAAAGGAGGAACATGCTCTTGTCTCCAAACAAAATTGCAAGCAGTAGCATACATTACAATTGCCAGAGAATGTGCTTAGAAAACAAAAGTTGAATGCTACCAACTGACATGGAAAGAAAAATCAATATTTCAGCTTAAACTTCTTTTGGGGGGTCAGATGGATGTTTCTGGCATCAGTGGGCGCTGGTGAAGAGATGCCCCACAACAACCCCCAGAGGCTGCCTACCACAGCCCCAGCTGCCCAGGGCTCCCTCCCAAACTGCTCAGGATGGTGCAGGCAGAACATACAGGGCTTATAGACCACACACACAGGGTGCTGGGCTTCCTGCTGCTCTTGCACAGACTGTTCTGGTGCTGCTGCGAAGTCCCATAGCTCTGGGTTAGTGCAGGCAGGTGACAGGCAGCCTGATCACCACCTCACTTTTATATAGAGTGAGTTCCCCACTTTTTTGAGCTTACCAGAATATGGCTGCACACAGAGTTATAGGAATGGCTAAGAAAAGACTGTGCCCTAAGGCGTTGCTGATGATCAGAGGAGAAATACATCTCCACAGGATCATTCAGTTAATCTTAAAATAGGGAGAGTTAGTCACCCTGGAAAAGCTGTTTTCATTCAGTGTGCCATTAGATACTATGCCGAAGTTCTGCCATCTACAGGAGGCCATGACCCATTTCCAGCTACAACTGGAGTAAAATAAACCCTAATAACAAGATTTTACTGTAAAGCAAAATGCAACAACCTATACGTCATTTTTTCCAGATTTTTTTCACTGCTCATCTATCTAAAAAGCAGCTTTTCCAGTTATTTTTTGTTTCCTTCCAGCAGCCAACATGCAATGTGTCCTCTAGAAAATTCTCTTTCTATTTAAAACTGCAGTGCATTTTTATCATATGTTCTGAGAAATTATTAAGTCAATAATGTTTTCCTTGCTATCTTCACTTAATTTCATATAAATCAAAATGCTATAGTCAAAGAGGCTGTTTTATATCATTAGTTATTAATTACCCCACAACACATTGTGCAAAAACATTGTTTAATATGTCTGCATCCAGTTATTTAAATGGATGTTCACCGTGCATGGTACAATTTAGTACAACTTTCACATGTAAAATTGTTCTTACTCTTGTGGGAACAAAAACTTTAGAAGGCAGTATCCTTAAATGTGTGTAGCACTGATTCAGGGTTTTGTTGCACATATTTTATAGCTGATAATCAACAGGTTGTTTAGCTTGAGAACTCATGAAAATATGTAGGTGAAGCAATTTTGCCGGACATATAAAAATTCAACAGTTATTTTATTATAGCTAACTTAATTCTATAATTAAGGTAGGGTGAGATGCTGGAGTAGTTCGGTGAACATACATCAGTGTTCAACATCAGAAGAGGTTGTTCTGTCTTTTGCAAATATTAAACATCCTTGCATCAAATAAGTATTTTTTACATTTACTACATCCTGGCTTTAGGAACTTTTCATGTCTACTTGCATTTTCTCTGCCCCTTTTTTTCTATTATTATCAGGTGAACTGAACTGTATGGAGCTGCCTGAATCAAAACAGCTAAAACAAACAGAAGTTGATAAGAGCCCATAAAGGTTATTTCAATGGAAAATTTTCATCTATTTAAAAATACTGAGATCCCTTTCATACCTAATAACACTCGGAAATATAACCAATTGCTAATCACCCCTTTGAATGGGGGGCTGTCACTGAAGGAAAAGGCAGAGAAAAGGAAAACATTTCTTTTGCTGTGTTTGGCATTTCTTGGGCAAGACCATGTTTTCATTTAGGGGTGGACAGTTTTACTTCATGAAGGTAAGTCCATGGAAAACAGAAGCTCCAAAACATGAATTCTGAAGCCAAGGATGAGAAACAATCTTTATTATGGTAACTTATATTTTGTTTTTGTTAATGCCACTATGCTGGGTAGAAGACAGTGCAGGAGAATGACCTTGCTGTTATCTGACAAAGCAGCTTGCTTTCAGATGCAAAATTGCAGAGAACTGAACTAATCTCTACTACAGAAACTGTCTATCATGAAAACACTTTTTTTTTTTTTTTGCAATAGCATGTGGTCAAAGTGATATGATATGGTGGTAACTGTTCAGGAACAAGAGGCAAGTCCCTCCTGATTACAGAACTACAAGGCAAAGGAAGAAACCTTGCAAGACTCAGGCAAAGCTGAAAACAGCTTGTTCAAAGGCACTGCAGATGGATGCAGATGCTTTTTCACTAGCCTAATTCTAAAAACCTTATATTCTTACTCATAGTTTAATCTTAGTATTGGTTTTATTTCAGCAAACACTGGTTAGGACCTTCTGTATTAGGTTGAATAAGTTTGGGACACTATCCAAAACCTGATGGAGCTCAACTGAATCTGAAAGGTCACTTTAAAAATAAAGGGCATAAAAATGCGGGTGACTGAAACTGAAATCAGACAGCCTACAAGACAGGAATGAGGTGGACTTGCTGCCTGCTCCTCTCCTTGGGCCCTGTAAGGGAGCAGGGTGTAGCACAACTGGCAGGTGGATGGCCTGAGGCACTCATTGCTCAAACCTAGTTCTGGGTGCTAAATCAGACACCTCCAGATACTTTGCATCTGGCCTACTTTTTTGGCAGCTCTACCAAACCAGTTCATTCCCTTATTTGTCACATGGCTAGGTTTTTTATGTGACTTCAGCTCCAATTCAAACAGGAACAAGTTTCAAAGTTCAGAATCTTACATTGTCAAACTCTCAGGGACAGATGAACGAGCCAAAAAATGATCAAAAAAAGTGTAGGATATTGAAAACAGCATGAGACCCAGACTGTTTTGTAAGTGATCCCATGTGGTTAAGTATATCACATACATGTTCCTATGCTGAAAGGAAATTTCTACTTTAAAGAAAATTTTGCAGAAATGCTTTTTCAGGACATGGATGTGATAAAACTACTTTATTTTTACACTCTCATCCAGCTCAGTAGACCTGCTTTTCATTGCAAACTATTTCTTTAACATTGAAAGTTATTTTTCTCTTTTATTTGCAGTACAGAAGAGCAGTTCTGTGGTTTTCCTGAACTGTATGAATGAGTTGAGTCATTTCTGACTCTGATGAAGTATGAAGGTAATATGTGAAGAAGCAGCATACTGAATAGAAATTCATCCTTGCTATGAATGATTCATGAAGATTCTTTTCTAGAATAAAAATATAAAGCTACTCTAAAGCCTCTATTTAATACTAGAGTAAGTTTAAACATTTTTTAAAGGCATCTTTTGTCTTTTCTTTCATTATTAGTAGTCAAGCTATTCATTCTCCCCCTCATAAAAGTTATTACATGTCATTATGGATAAAGCACAATGTTTTTATTTCTCTCCAGTGTTCTCAAAGAAAGTATAAAGAGACAAACCTAAAGAAAATCAGTTCTTTTCTTCCCAGCAGAAAGTGGATAGCAACACAAAATCGCACTTATATGTGGGTCATCAGTGAAGTAATTTTCAACAAATTATTTTCCTGCCAGATAACATAAAACTCACACCCAGAAAAAAATTAACACAAGATCCAAAGACTCTCAGTTCCTGTATTTTTGACATAATATCCAAAACCATTTTAAAACAATCTCAGATGTCAGTGCAAATAAACACCGGTCTTTTACTTTGAGCCTTTTCCACTCCCTCTCCTCACCATGCTGATTAATTAAAAAAATTCAACAAAAATATCTGCAGCTGGCAGTTGCAGAGTAACGAGGACAACTTAAAAATGTGATCAGACTTTGTGTTTCCAGACACAGAGCAGTCACCAGCATGTTTCCTTACACAGACAACATGAAGATTAATATTAGGACAAAATAAATAGGCCAGAACAAGTAGTTTTCCAGCTCCCTGCAACGACTGAAAGTGGGGATTAAAACAACCACTTGAGATGTTCTAGCTGTAAGAAAGGTTGTCCCTGATCTTAGGCACCCTTAGCAAGCTGTTTTCCATGCAAAAACCTACCCATTCTGCTGGTCCTCAATACTCATGTTAACCATTTACTGTTTGAATTCATGATCCAGGAGAAGTGCTCTGGAAATCACCTTTTTAGGGCTAACAGTTGCAGCAAATCCCTGCTTCAAATATGCCAAATATGAAATTATCAGTAGGATTCTCCTATCAAATAAATCCTTTGTCACACAGGTATTTCTGAATAAGTTGCTCACCCTGTGTTGGTAGCAAACATCTAGTTAAACCCATTCCAAATCTGAAAAGAAGGCTCAAGCAACAAAAGTGAGGGAAGCCCTGCTGTGAGCCAGTGCAACATGTAAAGCATTGCTGCTTGACAAAGGCTTCCCTGCAGCATGGAGAGCCAGAAAACCCCATGAGTTATGTCACATTAGGCTCAGCCTTCTGCCAGGTCACTAAAATTCCGTGCCCTTTGTGACAAGGGTGCTAGTATAACTGAGGCAAGCATGCAACTACCCAGAGTGCAGTGGGTGATATTGGGTCAGAAATATGCTTCATCTTGGTACCCTGACCCAAAAATAATTAAGCATTCAGTTTCTGGCAGAAACAAGTCTCCATAGCCTCAAGGGTTCAGTCTCTGTCTAGGTCAGCTCCTGCTGGGGCAGCCCTGGACTCTGCTGTAAGGCAGAGCCGGCAACATGTGGTGATGACAGCAGGAGGGAGTGAGGGCTTTAGTCTGGGAGACAGCCCTGGTAACCTGACATTAAGATTCGCATCAAATGGCAGTGGGCAAGGCAGTCCTCATCTGAGATAATCGGCTTTTTCCAGTGATTGCACCTTGTCACCTAGGAACACATCAATCCCAGAGTTTGTTACCACAGGCTGTCATGTCATATATTCCCTTCCCTGGGCTCTATTTTGTAAGAAATAGTTAATGTCTACTTCTCCTACCAGCAGGCTGCTCCAGAACCTCACCTTGATGGTGAGAAAATTGCTTCTGTCTTCCACTTTCAATTTATTCATGATTAGTTTATAGCCATTTCTTCCTGAGCCAATATTGTCCTTTAGCTTAACCAGCTCTTTTCCCTTCCTGATGTTTATCCTCCTAATGTATTTACACAGGACAGACATATCTCCTGCTAGCCTTTGCTGAACAAGGCAAGCTTTGGCAGTTCCACTCATGGGATTAACCAAATCACTTCTCCTCCCACCCAGCACTCAGCTTTCCCAAAGACATGTGTATTTGCTGTTCTGTATCTGCAGTTCTTCAGGCAGGTAGTGCCATCCCTGTCGTGATAGAGTTATTGCAGTCTGGATACTAGGTGACTTTCATCTGATCCGATCTTCTTTCAGTTCTCCCAAAATACAGGTATTCTACTATGGGGATGAATTAGTTTGGGAAATCAGTGCATGGTACAGAATCCTAGAGCCCAGAAGCTCAAGTCTGTATGTGTGGTACCCCAGGAAAAGCAGAAATCCAGAATCTTTGGGTATTAATTTAATTGCTTTGAAGTTCCCTTGTTCCTCCTAATACTCTTCAGCTTTACGTGCAACCTGTAGTATCTAAATATCTCACCAGTGTGACAAAAAGAATAAATAAGAATTGGTCTTTTTATCTGGTGAAGAAATGTAGTGACATTTTGAATGCATTTTCACCCTTCTTCATGCATATTTCCCTTTGTTTTCTCCTCATACACCGAGGCTTCAAATTCAGCCTCCTGCTTTCAAACCTAAAAACATCTTTATTTACTGGGATTCTGGATTCTGTCTGAACTGAGCCAGCAGAGTTCAATGAATGGAGTAATTTTCAGCTGAATGAAAACCCATGACATGTTGTGATGGTAAATTATTATTGTTGCTGGACTTTTGAAGATCAGTGTATCCATCAGAAAATCCAGAGTTGCTAGGACTGACACATGACTTGGGGAGAGAGTAACCACACACATGGGGACAGAGTGAGCCAAGCTGCTTAAAGCTTCCACAAGTGGGATAGAGGCCCCTTCCCCTTGCAATTCCCTGCTAATAGCAGGCACGTGTAGGCACAGCCTCTGCATGTGCTGGCCCCAAAGCAACCCAGAAGGGACTCTGTGAATCTGCTTCTCCCACTCCCAATCACAGTGCATGGGACCTACCAGGATTTCAGCACCAAACTGTCTTATTCTGTCTGGTTTCGCAAAACAGTGAGGACATATTGGGAGACACTACTCCTGCTCTTGCTATCTAGAGTTCTTTCCATGTCTGCCTTGGAAAGTTTGGTTGTCAGTCAGGGAAGAAGCTGTGCTTTGCCTGAATTGTTTGGCATTCCCCTTTGCCACATGTTTGCTGCCACTGTTTGTCCAAAGGAAAGGTAAAGCAATGTTAACATGCCATCTGAAAGAACAAAAATAGGGAATAAAATGTCTGGGTTTGTTGAGAGATGCTTCAGAAAGCATTTGCCCATTACTCGTGATGCTTCACCAGAATTTCTTTATAATCTCCACAGCCAAAGTATTTCAGTGTCAGAAGTAGGACCCAGAGAAGTGCCAAACTGAGGCACATCTTCCTTCTTTCCTCCTCACTGTGGTTACAGAAACTTCAGGCCTTTCATTAGCTGCTTAATTGTCCTGCAAAGGTCTTGAGTCAATATTTTTATTTCCTGATTTTACCTGCCAGTGGTGAATGATCTGCTCCCCTTTTCAGAACATCTAACTAAATTTAACAGGCAGGACAAGGAGGAGCACTCCCATGCCTACTGGAGTGGAAAATTGTAAGTATATTTAACAATTTTAGGTATGCATGAAGACCTTGAAAACAACCACTTTGTTCTGAATAGGACTACTGTCTTGGAGAGAAATTTTATGTTGTGAAGTAAAAGGGTTTGGATTATATAAAAAATCTGTAAAGACAAGAATGCTGCAGCTCCATGGATAGACTAAAAGACTGCAATTAATTTACTGAGGTGTTAAAATGGTTATCTGGAGGGTATCTTATATTTTGTAGATTCTGTAGTGTGAAATAAAACAGGTTCTAAGCTGCTGGCCAATTACAGCTGGAGGTAAGTGAGGGGGTTTTTTAACGCTATCTTTCATTTTCTTTCATATAACCTGCAAAAAGTTGATCTGAACTAGTGACTCATCCAAAAAATCCTTATTCATTTTAGAAGTCACATCAACTCCCACGAGGATGGAGAGATCTCAATTTAGGATGATCATTCCTCAAAATTTTGTAATACAAAAAATACAGTGCAACAGAGCCATACCATAACTATCATGCGCTCCATGTGATGTTCAGGAAATATTTTGCATTTAGACTTTCTAACAGGACATACGAAAAGCCAAGCTAATAAAATGTTGACATCCTGTCTGGAACAATACATTGTAGGTAGAGTGTTAGTTTCATTTGATGCAAAACCAAAACAAACTGAAAAACTTTTCCTTAAAGCTCATAGCCCAAAAATTAAGAGGAGAATGTCCCTTAAGGATTTTTGAGGGAGGCATGTTGGAATTGTTATTAGTGCAGAATCAGAAAGAAAAAAATGCTAGAATGTCCTGATTATACACTCCTATCAAAAAAAAATTGTACATTTTTTTCCTTTTTTTTTTTTTTGGTGGAAACTGAGCCTTTTAGAAAGCAGTACTGCAGAAAACAGCTGGATTAATACTCAAAGAAAAGAAGAAAAGGTGATTTACTGTATCTTTGTTTTGGAGCTTTTAGAGGAATTCAACAGGCAAGCTCCGTGATTCCGTAAG
This sequence comes from Ifrita kowaldi, assembly GCA_013398055.1. NCBI lineage: Eukaryota > Metazoa > Chordata > Aves > Passeriformes > Cinclosomatidae > Ifrita > Ifrita kowaldi. The sequence goes on from VZRS01012612.1 coordinate 723,337, forward strand.
AAGCCAGTCTGACCAATTCTGAATTAAACACAACAAAAATGGGGGCTGTACATCTTAGTAAGACAGCCGTTGTATAAAAATACGTATGAGACAGGTTTCCTTTGATGTCCCTCCAATTTTAGCAATCCAAATTTTTTATTATTGTTATTTCAAAAATCCCAGCTGCACAGTGATTTCAGGAAAAGGGGAACAGAGACAGCAGAAACAGGTAAGGCTGAGTCCTTTTAAATCTTGTCCGAGGTGTGTCTCTTCACTGTACTGCTACACAGATTTATATTTTCTGGAACTGCTGGAAGCCCCTATGCATAATCCAAGCAAGACAGAAGAGATTCTGTTGACCCTCAAATAAGCCAATAGTGGACAATATCTGGAGCTTGGGTGTTCAGATATGCAGTTGTGCTCTAAGGAACTGAGCCTTGCACTGGATCAGGGTACAAATACTGTATGAGGACTGCTTGTCTGACTGCTGTTTGCCACTGAGCCAAAAAAAACCTCTATCAGAAAATTACAAAACTGGTGGACACGCTGCTTTTTTTTTACGTATAAAAGGAAAGCTGCCTTACCCAGCCACATCTGTTTCTTTGATTTAACTCCATGCTCATTCCTGTTACCAGTGGATGAGTGGTTTGGCAAGTGCATTGCAGCCCACTTCACTGAAGAGAAGGGTTTCCTAGTGAAATTAACCCCTTTATGAGACTTTGATATGAACATATTTAGTAAATTACCTTAAAAATCTCTCCTTCTCTTCAGTGGCTGTACTCTGGGATGGAGCATAAACCTTACATTAAATAACCTGGTTTTCCACAAATTAATTGAAGAGGACACATCTCTCTCCAGTCACCCCAGATGCACCCACAGCAGGACTGTGACTATTCATAAGGCACTTGCAGAGGAGTAGCAGATACATCCTGCTGATTTGTAATGTAATTCCAGTGCAAGAGGTAAGGCTGCAATGTAACCCAATTCATTCATCTCCAAACTGTGAAACCTCACCACTTGCAAGAGAATTAAAGATTCTGGAGAGGCAGAGAGAAAATTAGAGTTTCAGAACAAGACACTATTATCTTGGAGCAGAAAACCATAGCTAAAAGTAGAATAACTGTACACAGCATGCAGTATGGGTTTTAAGGCAAGATTAAACAGATCATAAGAGCAGTTTATAAACTTTGCATTTATCCAGTGCTCATGACCTGGGTATGTTAGTCAATCAGCTAATGGCTAAAGGTATGCAGCATCTTTCATAACATTTTGATGCTAAATTGACTGTCATCAGAAAACATCTAATGTGCAAATTCCTGTATGCATCTGAAATTTTAACATGCAGTTTGGAGAGCTGCTATTTGAACACAGACTTCATTTTCAAGAATACACTTACAGCATCAAGCACAGGGCAGCGGGAGGAGTAAAATAAAAGTGACTGTGATCAGTCTCTCAGCAAATATTCAGCCCAACCCTCTCCTCACAAGCCAGCAGCCAGGCCCCACTGCGCTGTGCTCAGACACCAAAAATGCACTGGAATGTGAGAAAATAAAGCATGCAAAGATAGGGCCAGCAATCATCATAAATTCACACTGATACAGATTGAGGAGAGTACCACTCTGTCTGTGCACAATTAGTGAACACCAGTGGGAATGCAGTTTTGGAAGCAGAAACAGGGAATCCCACAAATATACCTATAAATATGATGTGGGTCAGGGAACTGGTTTAAACACATTTTATGGCTTGAGGTGTCACCCAGTCAGAAAGAAAAACCAAATGGCAAATAGCAGGCGCCTGAGCTTGGGGAATTTAGGACTTGTGAAGGATTGAAATCTTCAAAATGGGATTTAAGCAGAATTTGAATCACGTGCAGGCCCTGAACAAGAGTTCTGCATAAGTTAAACTTCTTATGTTTCTCAAAAGCTAACGCTAATACCCAAAAGCCAACACCTGCGGAACAATCTGTGGCAAATGAAAACTTCATTTGATAGACAAATAGCTAGCTAGATAGAGAGATAGACAGAAAGGAACAGCCAACTAAACACTGGAGTGGATAACATCAAAACTTGAGCTTGAAACATCCTTTCCTGGGATTCATATCCACTCCTTCGTCATCCTTTCCTTTTATTCCCTGAATATATTCTTCTATCCCCGTCTTATCTACCAGCACTAACTGCAGCCAAAATATAGGGCACCAGACCTTCAGCATTACACAGCCCTTCAAATTTCCTTTTCTCTTGAATCCATGGTCTTCTGTCTTCCCCTCTATTCTGCCACCAAAGATCTCACCCTGGCATCCCTCTGCTCTTTTGTCTTGAGTCCACTGTTTTTTCACTCCTTTCCTTAGAAAGTGTTGTCTCCCACTGGCAACCCATCCTCTTTGCCTGCTTTGCCATTCATTTAAAACACCCTTCCTTTCATTCAAATGCTTTCTTTGCCTTCAAATTTCTCTTTAAACCCAGGAGTGCTGCCTGTCTCCAGCTCCTCACTTGTGATTATCTGAAGCATACTTACAGTATAAGCTTTCTGGGACAGTAAACTTGCTTATCTGTGTAACTTATAGGCAGCATGTAGACATACAAAGCAGGACAAATAAATAATGTAGAAAAATAGGTCCAGTGGAAAGTCTTACCTTTTCTTCTGTTTTTGTAAACCAAGGGGTACTTTGAGTCTTCAGTATGCTGCTTCTCTCTACTTTCTTTTTGGTTTAAATTACCCAAGTGCACTACTGAAAATGAAGAAAGTTGAGATAAGCCTTAAAAAAGGAAAAATTTTACTTTAATATATCATTTCATCAGGACATTGAAGGAACCCTGTTCCAAGCAACCTCATCTTCATAGTCTAACAACTTAACTCCGAATATTTGCTGATTTTTCAAGCTAATATTAGAATCATTTTTTTTCCAAGTACCCACCCACCGATATTCTCCTCCTTGGCATAATGAGATCACTTTTTTTTCTTCCCTAATATAAAAAATATTGACAGCCAGTCCCTAGGTCTCTATGGTTGTCAAGGGATTTGGAAAGCTCTCAGTGAGGATGTTCTGAAAATCTAATTTTCATTAATGAATTGATGCTAGCAACTTCCTCTAGGATGCTGTGCCATTAAAAATTGCACAGACTCTAGTTTTCTTGAACATAACAGGAATCAAAAAGAAGAATGTAATCACTATTTACAGTTACTGATCTCCCTCCAACATGCATGTTGCTCTGATTGTTTTCTTTCTCTCTCACACAGATACCAGGTTTCCTGGCTGCTACCAACGCTCTCTTTTTTTTTCCTGCCTGCCTCTGTTGTTAACACATACACACACTATTTTTCATTTCCTGAGAAAGGAGATATTTAGATTAAATATTAAGCAGAAATTCTTTGTTGTGCGGGTGGTGAAGCACTGGAAGAGGTGGCCCAGTGAAACTGTGGATGCCCCATTCCTGTGAGTATTCAAGGCCAGGTTGGACGGGACTTTGAGCAACCTGGTCTAGTAAAAGGTGTCCCTGCCCATGGCAGAGGTCTTGGAACCAGATGACCTTTAAGGTCCCTTCCAACCCAATCCATTTTATAAATCCATGATTCTGTGACTCTCCAGCTGCACTCCTTGTTGTCCTGTGCTCATTTTTACCTTTGCCCAGGGACATGGCTGATCCCTGAGTGAGCAGAGCAGCTCACCAGGCAGCAGTCTGTATCTCCAGAGCTGACAGTGACTCATGCGTGAAGCTGGCGGACACTCATGCTGTCTGTATGTATGCAACTATGGGTCGTTACACAGCAATGAACTACAGTATCTTGTTCAAAACCTGTCTCATTTTATCTGGATCCCCCCTGACTTCGCTGGCACTGATCCATGGCTGGTGTTTACTGACCTTTTAGAGGAGCACTCTTGGCTGTAGGAATAAAAATAGTTTCTTGTGGAGGTTGTGCACAGACATTGAAGTTGTAGGGTGCATGCTCGGCCCCATGCACAGCAGCCTCAGGCCCAGCTGTAGGTCTTGGGCCAGGACCAGAAGGACTGTCCAGCACTTTTCCTGCTGGAGCTGTTGCCTTTTTTTGAGTGATCAGCCCACCCCGAACATCTGCATGCTGATCACACACCTTCTGGTCCCTCATGGCAACGTGCAATGTCTGCTCAGCTTTCACGGGATAGTGCTTCCAAGCTCTGCCTGTGCTATGAGGCAAAGGCAATCCTACAGCAATCCCTGTGGTCCTCTCCCAGAAACTCCTGCCAGGGGTGTCCATAGGGCCACAGTGCTCCCCCATCCCTGGGGATGCAGCAGGGCACACCAGAGGAAGCTGCTCGTGGTGCTGACAGAGCTAGACCAAGCCCAGGTTGCCTGAGTAGATGCACAACGTGCCCCTGTGCACACACAGCCTCCCAGAATCTCCCAGGGGCCTTTGAAGATGCATTGTTGGCTGCAATAAAGGCAAGATAAAATGCATTTGTTGTAACACCAGGCTGTTAGAGTGTTTGTTGGGCAGAATAATTCAGAAACCAATTAGCCAAAATCCCATAGCAAAGGATAATATGATCTTCCAAACCCTGAAGTTTGAAGGTTTTCATCCCTCAGGTTAGGAAGGTTTTGTTGCACTCACAAAGAGGAGAAGGCTTTGGCTGCACTGGGCATCTTGCTCAAGTTGGCTCAGATGAAAAGCTAAGGGCCCTCAACTCAGTCAATGTATTTGCACCATTGTTATTTTTCTTTTAATGGGATTTGTGGTGTGCTTTTTATGTACTCCAGTTTTCAAAGAAAGCCTTTTTCAAGTGCTAGTAAGGCTTCTACCTGGACACGACAGGCCGGAATGTCTCAGGGCTTGCCAGTAGTCTCTGCAGAGGCACAGGGACACTACTCAGGCACTGGCCAGGACACACACAGAGCTAGATTTAACTAAAACAAAACACAGCAAGCCCTGTGCTTTTATGTAAGAACACAGCTATTACCTTGGTAGTTTATGATGGACAGTCTATCTCAGAGAATGAGTTGCACTGTCTGGGCCACATTTTCTGGTTTGTGCTGAAAAGCCAGGCTAACAGGGGATTAGCAGGAAGATAGTTCCAGGATGGATTATTCCCGTGTGTGATGGTAAAGAAATTTCAGTGCTAGTAACACGTACTGACACCACATTTGGAAGTCTGCCTCTGGCAGTGTGCTCCTAGGGCTAGCACAGTTGTATCCTTCCAGGCCCAAAAAAACTTGCATGGGATTTTATCCCAGGTGTCAAATGCCTTTTCTGACCTGCTTGTGTCCTTGCAGTCCCAGCAAAACTTCACAAACTGTCTTAGTTTCAGAAGCTGGTTTTCCGTCTTGAAAATCCATAACAGCTTCAAGGGACACTTCAACTCTATTTCTGTAAGATTTGGCTGGTTCATAGTACCCCCACTCCATGACACTTCTCAGGAGCATTGACCTGATAATATCTGACAGACGAACAGAGAGACAGCAAGAATAAACACAGATAAATCTAATTGTTTGAGACATTTAAGACGTGTGGTATTTAGTTTGTTCATACCATGGAACATGACAAAATAAATTAGTAGCAGAAGAAAATACTACCCAGTGTCATTACAGGGTAAATGTTTTTGTGTGTTTAATCAAAGCCCTTCCAGATAGATACAGGAGTGGAAGGGAATATCCATTTTAGCTGTGCATTTAATTCTCTGTATTCAGTACACCAGTAAGTTGGATACCTTTCTCTAAATTCTTCTAACACTTTTATCAAAGCAACAGTTCTTGTAGATTTCTCTCTCTTCTTTTAAAGAACACGACACTTGCTCTTGGCACATTGTTGATGCTTAATTTATTTTTTCTCTTCAGGGATACAAAATGTATTAATGGTTCTGCAATGACCAGGATAAAGTCAAGAGACAAGAACCTAGCACCTGTGTTCCTTTGTCAGTTAAATACTGCACTATAAAAAGGAGACAGTAAATTATAGAAAGAAACCAATACGATGACCACAGAATCCTGATATTTACTCCTACATCAAGAGACCTATATACAGTAACTGAAATTCCTCTTTCTTCATTTAAAAGGGAGTTCTGCATGTTTGGTGATCAAATACTGTAAAGGAAGTTACATATTTTTCAGTGGGTTATAAGCAAGCCACAGGATGAACGAGATGCACTAGAAAGAGGAACTGACTGATGAGTAACCTGTTTTCACTGTAACTGTGCCGTATGGAATGAATAAAGCAATGTTTCTCCATCTCTCCCTCTGCAAGTGAATGAAAATGTTTCTCAATATTTGTGCACTGGTTTCAGAAGAGATACATTCACTTGTGTCCCACCGGAGAGTGTTCTTGCAGAGGCAGTCCAGTTTTGGCTGCTACCCAGCTAATCAGGGGTACTGTGTCAAGATTCAGATTTGTATGCTTGCCACAAAATCACTACTCAGAGGTAAGTGAAACACTGTTCTTCTACTTCAGTGTCAAATAAAACATGGTGGTACAGGAAGATAGAATAGCTTGATAATATTCTTCAACATGTTTCAAAAGAATTATAAAGTCAAAGGCTTTTCTCACTGACTCTGGTGGTAGCTCTCCCATCCTTTCATTTTCAACAACATCTGCTGTATCTACACAAAGTGTACTGGCTGACAGTTCTCTCCCTCCAACCTTGATACACACCATGAGAGGGAGAAAACAGTAACACAGAAGTATTTTAACCTGGACTCATAGAGTTTACTTAATTGCATTTTGAACTGGACCTCAAGAACATTTTCAAGAGCATCTCAACAGTCTGTGCAGAGAACATTACCAGTGCCAAGCAATTTCGTGCAAGGGTCCTATCTGCACCACACATATTCCCCCACATTCAGGCCCAAAAACTCTGCCCTGGCATTTTATTGGGTGAGTAAAATGAAAATGTGCACAGAAATTCCAGCAGGTGGTCTGAATGATGGGGGGGAAACAGTCCTGCCTGCACCTTAGGAGGGATATCAGTATATCCCAGGATCTCTCCGTGTTAATCTTTCTTGGAAGAAACTGTTCAAAGGGCACACAGTGAGCTCTGTGGCCACTATAGCTTACTAGGAGATGGTTGCACTAAAAGTGGCTGGTGTCCATTCTCCTGCACTGTGAATATCTATTTCTACCCAAGATAGGCCTCCACATAAATTGCAAACCAGTCTAAACTCATTGCCTGTCACAGAGTTACTGTGTCCTAGCTAAGAAATTCTACTCATCACAACACAGGTTACCAAAAATCATGTAAAAATATCTCTGTGGATCAAAGAGGGGTAAGTTTTGAAGAAGCTGTGCAGGGAAAAGGTACAGCCATTCACCACACTGGGAGACATTTAAAGAGGTTGGCCATGCTAACTGCTGTGCTTGCTCCTCCAAAAGTACCTACACCCAGCAAATACATAGCAGAATTTCCTAGGTCTTACACCAGTGTAAGCACAAGGAGATGGCAGGACCTCTCTGCAGAAGACAATGCTTTCTCTCAGAACTCTATCATGGCACACAGGCAGGATGCTAATGATAATAGCAGAAGAAAAGACAAAAAAAAAAGTTAAGAAACCCAGGGGAAAGCAAAGAAAAATACCAGACAGGACAGAGAAAACTCCAGTGGCAGAGCAGCTCCGTCAAGATCCCAGCCTTCACACCATAGCCAGAACAACTGCAACAAGGAAACCAATATGCCACAGAAACAGGAAAGGATCTGCCTCCCCAGAAACAAGGAGAGGAGAAACAAGTTGCTAGGAAGCTGGGGAACCACCAAGGAAAACATCTTGAAGCAGAGACTTGCTTTGATCCTGATGATAAATCAGCTTTGCCAAAATGGATGAGCCATTTGGACCCATTCCCTGCTGTTTAAGATTTGTCCTTGAAGTGATGAGCGTATGTGAAAACCTACATATGCGCTGAGAAAGGGAAGGCAGATGACATCAGGCTTGAATTCAGATTAGAAAAATGTGCATGAAAGAGCAGAAAAAAACCCAAAACCTCATGCTGCAGCGTAGGAAAGTCTGGTGTTCCTTTTCTGCCTTCCTCCAGATGGGATTTTCAGCTTTGAATGGCGAACACCATGTTTTGTTACAGATCATCTGCCTCTCTGGGTATCTGGGTTGCATGAGATGACCATCTTGCAGGAAGGCTGAAACCAATTTGTAGGATGGGTGCTGTGCTTGTGCTCAGCTGCTGCTTTGGCTCCATCATACAGACCATGGCAGTCATTTCCTGGGCACTCATGGGAGCTGGAGAAAATCGAGGCCACTGGTGCTGTATCATACAGGAAAGAAAGGCCTCCAAATGATGTAAATGATTTTGAGACTCTTTAAAACATTTGCTTTCAGATATAATTTCTTACATTTATTTTCTCTACTAGGAAGTGTGAGTTGCAAACCCTGCACTCTCCAGGGCCATCTTCATCCAAAAAGGAATTTGCAAAATTAACATCAAAACAGGTACAAACCATGTAATTCACCCCTGACATTTTCCAGCATCTGATGGATGCTATTCTTATTGTCACAAAAATACCTAAAATTGTATTTAAAAGTTCACATAGGCTTTTTAAAACTGATTTCAGTCATTTCAAACAAACTATTAAAATAATTGTCAATACAAGACAGTCATATTTTTACTTTTTTGGTCTAATATCATTGCCATACATGATACACATAACAGGGAAATTTTGTTTCATCTTCGTAGCATGCACAGTTTTCTTCTGATGGTATATAAAAAAATAATCCAGAAGTGCTGATTTTGCAGCTTATTTTGGATGGTTTGATGCTTCCAGTTATTAAATACATGAGCTGTAATGGCAATGCTGCATGATTTCTAACAAGGAAGAAAGTAGAAGAAAAAATGCTGAGATTACAGCCTGTATGCATCCAAATCTCGCCACTCCCAGGTAAATAAAATGTACCCACCTGCAAATACTATCACCTCCTTGTCATCATGTTAATTTCCAAAACTCAATGGGGATAATGACATCAGAGTACATACAAGGTAATATTCCAAATGTTGCAGTACTATCAAATAAGCAGAGTGCTCTTTTGTGATATACTGAATGTGTTCAGCTTCTCAAACTATTCATCTAAAGCTTGAACACACATGACTACCAAAAGTATGGGTCAGCAAGGATACACAGGGGGAGGAGAAGGTTTGAGGAGGTCTGACCATGCCCTGCACACCTCCATAGACGCCTCACCACAGCCAGCTCCAGGTCTGCAAGGACAAGGATGGTTGACAGCTGCTTTAGGCCCATAGGTTTTCTGCAAAACCTGGACACACACAAAAAAAAAAGCTTTGGCTGTTTATTAAACAGAATTATTTTAAATTTTTTTAAATGATTGTTCTTTCAATTGGTTTGCATTTCAATGTCTAGATATCACAGATTCCTACAGGAAATCTGCCATAAAAATGAGAACCTGAAGCAGACCAGATTGCCCACTGTTGAAGGTTACAGAAATGTGGATTGAAACTCATATTACTAAAGAAAAGAAACTCATGGGTTGGGTTATTTTATTTTACTCTAAATTTTGTGTCCATACGATTTAAAATATATGCAGGTTTTTAAAATATATGTCTATCTAATCCTAAAATAATTAATATCCTGTAAAACTCATCTGTCCTTATAGATTCTGACCTATAAAGTTATGCTTTCATTATCTTAATCACTGTGAAGACTGGTTGTTGAGCAAGTGAGGAGTGGGCATGACGAACAAAGATCATAATGAAATCTTGAAGATCTGCACAATAGGGTAAATTAGAGAAGGTCTGTGGATTATTTCACTTTGCACAGCAAAGAAAAATCTGACTTATTTTGCATGTACTGTGTTAAAAACACATTTTTCAGTTACCCCAGAACACCATGCAAGTAGATAGCCAGGCTTTGAAAAAAAAGCACGTATAAAGCAAACCTCAAACTTAGCCCCTGTGGACTCCATCGTGGTGGCCTACTGCATAGATTTACATTGGCAATGACACAGAAGACAGACACGCTGGAATAATTTATTTCTGAGTCAAATTTTTCTCTGTGGATTTTGTCATTTGATTAACATTTTTTCGTTATCTTTTTACAGGCTCTTTGAAGGTGGTGTAAATTGCATCCAGCTCTGATTAATGGTGAGATTCATGCTAGAAAATAAAATCTTCACTCTATCTGGAATGTAAATGCAGCCTTTCAAACTGACACAGAGTTTTTAATAGAAACAGAATTAATTAGCTCAACCTGGAATCTTATATATGCACACAAAGAATCAGATACCTAAATAATCTCAGTTTGTCTCTTCTACAGTTTTTGATAAAACACAAAGGCTAAATCATTTTATTGTGGTGCCAAGATAATGCTCATTTCTAAAAGTTACTCATAAAGTAGACAGCACAAGCACTGTGTCAGTACTGTGCAATCCGAGGGATAGGCAGCCAAGTAAAGGCAGTTTTCAGATCTGTAAATGGAGATCAGGTGCCCAGCCATCGCTGGCTGAGTGCTCAACACCCCCTTGCCCCTTCACTACTGTAAAGGAAAATCATTCGCTCCCTACTTGGAGGCAGACGACTCCCCTTGGAGTCATGGCAGTTCCAGTGGAGCTTGCAAGCCTAAAAACTCAATCATTAATATGATTATTTGGGGTGGCACAGTGACACAAGTGGGTGTTACACATGGAGATCGACTCACATTCTACAATGCTGTTACGCTGAAGAGTAGAAATGTTCTTTGGCCACCCTAGGGCTGCACCAAGTGCTGGGTGTGTATGCATTTGCACTCAGCAAGAGCAGGTAATAAGGCCAAGTACAGGATGGATTATTTCCTTGTCTCACACCTCTCTGCCTCCGTGCACTGCAAAAACCCTTCCCTCCAGTGCACACAGGAGGGTAGTGTGGAGCCAGGCACACCTGAAGGAAAATGGATGGCAGACCAGGGATGCTGTACCCTCCCATCCATGGACCTGATGTACTAATGGTTGGAGTAATGTTTCCTAGGACGCAGGCATCTCATTACACAGCAAAGCTCAAGTTTATTTTGTTGTATCGAAAACAGAAATTAAATTTAGCATTGGGTGTCAAAAAAATTGTTGTTGTAATGGGTCAGATTAATTTCTGGCATGAACACACAAAATTGTCACTGATTTTGATGATCTATGAGAGCAATTTATCTTCAGTGTAGTTCCACTGATTTTGCTGCAGGTACACCAGGGCTTGATTTAGCCTGATGGATTTAGCCAAACTGGCACACCTGATATTTCTGTCAAAGGGAGGAACAGAACTGAAAGGGCATGTGCCTTGGTTTGGGCATTTGTTTTCTACCTTCCTGTTTTACACAAACTGCATTTCTTTAAGCTACATATGCTCCAGCCCTCTATTTTCTGATATTGCAATAAGCCTCAGGGTGTTTTTTCCTTTACTATTTGCCTTTGGGTTTATTGACAAATTGTCACCTGTGATGTGTTTGCTGTCTTACATGATTACAGATGACTGCTGTCTTGCACTGCTTCTCCTCTCCCCACACCTCTTGCATACCAAGTGGGTTTTTTTCTGAACACCACCAAAGAATTTATATTAAGTCTTCTTTTAGGCATTCCTCAGTCTAGAACCTTTCTTCTTTTAATGACTTCACAGGTAATGTCCTGAACAAGTGCACGGCAAAGATCTTCATGAAAATTGTTAATTTCAAAATACCTGTTGTTCATCCACGCAATTATCATTGATGATAAAATATCTCTTCTTTTTAAAACTTTCATTCTTTGGTCATCTGCAAAATTATCATTAAAGTGCAATACTCAAAATGGCTGCCACGTGCAAGGACACAAATATCTGTTCCCTCTGTTAGCCACATTCTTGAAACCCACATTGCTCCAAATCCAACAGCTTGGTGTGTTTTATCACATGTTCTTAACTCCTGTTCTGGGTATCCACTGGCACAAGTGTTTGACAAACACTGATATTTTACTTCACAGCAATGGCACTGCTAGAGGTATCCCAGGGAAGCTCTCATTTTTGCCAGGTTGGCACTGAAGAGGTACCCAAAGCTACCAAAAATGTTGGCATGCTGTGTAGCTGGGCTGATAGAGAAAGACAATCAAGAGAAGGTCCCTGAAAGCACTTTAAAGATGCTCTGAAATTCTCTCTTCAAGCTTGTCAGAGCAATACCAGCACCTCTTAGAACACGACTACATACCAAGGCATCTCCAGAGAAACCTGCAATAAAGTTTCTGCAGACCTTATAGCAAAGCACACAGACCCACGTGAGGCTGTGAGAGCAACAAGCAAGCTCCGAGGCACTCAGAAGTCATCAGAAATGTATGAATTCAACCCACAGCCATACCTGCTCCTGGCGCTTGTCTGTCCCCAGACACTTGGGTGTGTGGGCACTGAGGGCAGTATGCTACAGCACACACAAGAAATTTTTCTCTGAGCAAGACAGAAAACCACAGGCAGCACTGAGGGGTAGGTGTCCATGCACACGTACCTGTGTTCTGCTGTTTGTTTTGTCTGTGTATTCATACTCAATTTCTGCCACAAAGGCCCTATTGCAGTAATTAACTGAGGTGTGACAACATTTTGATGTTACCATACACAAACAATCCCATTCAGTAAACGTAATCTGAAATCTTCCTCAAAGCCGTGTGATGAGACCTTGAGCAAAGCGTGGTGAGGATTTGTATCACCGTCTCTGAGAGGAGACCATCAAAGAGGTGCACCATCTGTTCCTCTGGATCTACTTACTCAGTGGAGGATTTTTAGACCTTTCTAATTATACTTGCATTTAACAACCTTCTGCTGAGCTACTGTTCAAAAAACATCCACAACAAATAAATAAACAAACTCAAAGCTGCCAGTTCAGGCAGTCTGTGGGCTCATTCTGAGAACATCTGCCCTTTCCCTAGCACCAACAGCACAGATTGCCTGCAGTAGTCTTTCAACATAGTCTTTTGCATTAGGCTTGTATGTCCTTGGTCCCACAAAAAAAAAAGACCTTGGAGACTTCTTTCAGATTTCTCTTTCTTTTTTTCTTCTTTTCTTCTTTATTGGACTTTGCATAGACCTGGAAAAATATCTGCAATATCTTTCATAAACATCATCATTTATTAATGTATTGCAAGTCTGAAACAGCCCAGTTGTTTGGGTGCTTGGTAACGTCTGAGGTTAGCTCATTTATAAAGAGGAGCAATACTGGAAAGTGTTTCTCTTCAGAGAACCATGCTGATGAAAAGTTGCTTAGAGCTCATCCAAAATTCTGTCTCACACCGGATCTTTACTATAGTTTCTTTTGGATGAACTTACACCATGTGTGGTTTTTTTTTTTCCCCTAATAACCACCACTATATTTATATGCATTATTTTAATGCAGAGATTTTATTTTGATGTTATGTGAGAGATGTGGAAAACGCACCTGGGAAATTTGGCTGGCATTTCAGTAGAAATCGTAACATAGTGTGACAGCTTAACCAAGTGGGTGCTGGTATTTCACTTGCTTTTCTTTTCATCTAGTAATTTCAAATGTAATTTGAAATATGCATGAGACAGCAAGACAGTGACGCATTAAAAGACGCATCATGTTCTATAGAGTGAAATGCTGTGGAAATAAGCAGTGTGTTTACAGGTTGTGCAGATCAAATACAGCAGAGGCTGGAAGGGAAGGACTCACCACAAAACCGTCACCTTTCTCTTTCGCGTATGGCGAGGATTAGGATCATCATGTAATATTCAGGAGAGTTGCATGGGAAATACATTTCCCATAGCAACAGCTGCTTTAGATGTTAGGGAAAGATTAAAGAGAACCTATTTCATCTATCTATTATTTTAAATGAATGGTTATCTGCCAAACCAGCAGGTCAAAACAGGCGCTTCTGTGAAGACAAACATCTCTGCAAAAATTCTATTCTTTCTGTGGATTTGGTTTTCCTATCTGATAATGGGCAATCATGTACCATACTCCAGGTCTTTGTGTAATTCTTAATTCAACATTTCAGTCCTACATGGCTAGCCAAAAAGGCTCTTAGGTAAGTAAAAAGGAATGCAAAAATGGTAATACATTCAAGATGTTAAACTTTGATTTGTACCTAATTCCATTAATACATGCAGTTCAAATTAAAATGTAACATCAGACTTTCCAGTTTTGTTGGCTTTTAAAAACCCAGTAAAAGACAAGATTGTAATATAAAGATATTATCATCCAGTTTTGTTCTTATCTGCAGCTCTGTTAAAAGAAAACTAGAAGCAAGTAATAATTTCTGTAAACGAGTCATTATCAGAGATTAATATTTTTAAATAGCATTCAAAAATTTGTCAGGCATTAAAAACCAAATAGGCAAGATTTGACTTTGATCCTTGCACAAAGAGATTAGGCTCAAACCCTCAAAGAGTTACATACTCAAGTCCTGTCAAGGGCCCGGGTTTATTTTATCTAAGCAAAGGATCCTAAATTAGGAGTCAATCAATACAGACTCCCTCTAAAAATGGTCAAAGACAAATGAGGGGTGTCAGGCAACGACTCACGTTCCCTAAAAGCCAAATAGCCCTCTAGGGTAGGCTGCCTCTTGCTTTTGGGACCCTTGCAGGAGGCAATGCTCCTACTGAAGGCTGATGAAGGCAAAATGCAATCGCCTCACTGGAAGCACAGGGGGTCATTAGTGGTTCAGTAGTTCAGTGCTTTTTCACAGGTGACAAGGCAGACCTGTGTTGTATGGGATGTGCCAGGTGCCACCAATAAACAAGAGGAGGAACAGAGGAAAACTGAATAAATCCATTTATGGCAATGGACTGTGTACTCATGAATTTTTTACACAGGCATGTCCTGATGGTATTTACAAATTTATTAACTGATTTATTTTACTTATGTTAATCATATCATGTACTGAAGGCACCATGGAAGAAGCATTTGTTTTTGAAGTAACTTAAATAAACAGCAGATGGTGGCTTGGTGAGCAGGGCCTGGATTTGTGCTCAGTTCCAAGTTTACAGTCACAAGCTATTTGTGATATTCTAAATAAGAATGTATCATATATGAGCCAATATACACAAAAATCTTTATGGAGAAGATTGTATTTGATAGTTGATAGTCAGTGTGTTGATTAATTTTTGATAGAAGGAACCTTAATATTCTGGCTGCTTTGGCCATTGCATATCTGATTTATATCCATTGAAAAAAGCAGCTATGGGACCACACAAAGACAGCTTGAAGTTCTTGATTGAAGGTCTCTTACCTTTGGTTATGTTGGTGCAGGTTGTTGTCATTGATTTCTTTGGAGCACCAAGGAAATGGCATAGCTTCAGTCAGGTTCACATTGTCTAAGGAAAAGCATCTGGCACAGCATCTGTTGGGTTTAACATGCAATATCTTCCCAAAAGCTGAGCTCAGGACCAGAGGTAGTGCCGGCCTGAAATGCTTTGGAAACAAAGAGAATTAAAGTCATTTTGAAAGCTTCTCTGCTACAACACATCGTCATGAACAGGTCAGAACTTCATGTCTGATTGAGTTTTAGTGGCGCAATATTAAGCCATGTGTGCAAACCAGTCCAGGGAGGGCACTTATATATTGCCCACAAAAGGAGCGGAATTCCTCAGTCAGAGGAAGAAGGTGTTCAGTTTGTCCCTCAGGTTTGAAAAATCTCTCGCATCTCAAGGGAGAGGCTCGTTACAAAGAGGGTTTTCCCTTCTTTCACTGAGCACTTTCAGTCATTTCAGTGTGAGCTCTCCCTTTGGATCTTATTTGTTGTTAGGAAGGTGTACCATTCTTGCAGCTGATGGCCATTGTTAGGAACAAAAACATCTATGTGTGCAGGAAAGGAACTAACACAAATAGTCACAACTGCAAATGGACACTGCTTTGCTTTCCAAGTGACTATGACCCCAGGACTGTGTTCTGGCAGTCCTTAAAGTGCTAAAATAAAGCCCCTTTGCAAGTACAGTTGCCTCTAGAAATAGAAAAGTATCCTCTATATTTATGTTATATTAGTGTTTGGGTTTGGAAATCTTGCCAAAAGTTGTCCGGGAATCAAAAAAAAAAAACCACCAAAATGTTTTGCATGAATCATCTATGTTATGGTCTTCCTACATTTACATCATTACCAAAGTATGTCCCAAATTGGTGTATGAATACCAGACTCGAAATACTGGTGGGAAAAGAAGGGTATAAAATTATGTCAGAGTACAACTGGTACTAATATGATGGCAACACAATATCATCCTGCTAGTTTATGAAATTTCTGTGGTGATAGTATAAGACATACGCCTTTGATACCACTGCAGATGTGGTAATGCTCTATTTTACATACTATGCCATGCCTCCATCCGTCTGTGGTAGCATAACCTCAAACCATAAAAGCAAAATAAGGCTGAACCCATAACTTTTTTAATATTATTATACTGTGCAGCATTGCAATGGTAATACTCACTACAGATCAGATTGAGGGAGCCTCTGAAGAGAAGCTGCTGACACACTAAGATTCTTCTGAAGACTTCTTAAAATGAAGACTGATTTATTGAAGACAGTTGTATTTCTCTTTCAACAGCTATCTCATAGAATAGTTTATGTTTTTTTCACAATCTCTGTGTTATAAAGAGAAGATTTATAAACATTTGCTAGTGGACACATTAAATCATCCACAAAATGTTGATGAACCTATCCATTCCATTAACTCTTTTTTTTTTTTTTTTTTTTTTTTTTTTTTTTTTTTTTGGCTTATTCATTGTTAAACATAAGGTCAGGACAGGCAACCACAGGAACAGATCACCCAGAGAGACTGTGCGGTCTCCAACCTTGGAGATTTTCAGAACCTGTATGGATTAAGGCCTGAGCAATCTGGTCTGATCTCATAGATGCCTTTGATTTGAGACAGAAGTGGTCTTCCTGAAGTCCCTTTGCACCTGAACTATGCTACAATAGTATGACCCTAATATTTATTATTCATAATTTTATAGCTGAAATAATCTGCACTAGATTAAGCATTGCATTTATACCATAGTAGTAACTAAATTGTACAGAAATCTCTGATTTACAAACCCTGGACCTCAAGGCAGATTTTAACCTACTGGACAGCTGCTGGAAGGAAGATGTGGTGGGACACAGAAAGTCAAGAGGATTTGTGGAAAAGGACAACTTGGCTCAGGCATACAATGGGCAGCTAAGGCTGAAGCACGGTTGGATCTACTATTCACTAATAAGGAAGAGCTGATTGTGAATGTGACAATGTGTTTCAATGTTGGCTGCAGTGACTGTGAAAATTGTTTCACAGGGCTTTGAGATCCAGAGAGGAGCAAGCAAAGAGATAGCAGAGCATAAGACAGCAGTCTTCAGAGTATTCAAGGAATAGGTAAGTGACATCACTGCATCTCTGAAGGGTCTACCAGGGAAGGTACTTGGGTGTTTCCAGCCAAACCTGTGTGTATATTAACCCATTGAACTTTACAGTTTGAGGGCTTCCCCCATCCCTGACGTATCAAGACTGCAACCATCGCTTTGACCAGTATATATAAACACAGGTCATTAAGTGTCATTTCACTCTGATCTGCCCCAAGGGATGTATTAACAAGAACATCAGTTACCCTCACCTTCAGAGATGGGTCATCACAACACCGAACTGGGGGACCAGTAAATATGCTCAAGGGCAGGGCTACCAGCCAGGGGGAGCTAGGCAGGCTGGAGGGATGGGCCAATCTTGCGAAATTCAAAGAATTGCTGGACTCCCCAGAGGAGAGTGATGGCAATTCACAGCGTGAATTGAGTGTGGATGAAGAGACACAGAGCCTAAGGGCTGGCTCTTTCCCTACTCAACAGGAGAAAGACCTCTGCTTTGTGTCCTTCTACATGCATGTGATGAGAACCAAGATCAAACTCTCCCCATCAGAAACCTGCCAATGCACTCTCACTGCCTAACTGCATTTCAAGTCACTCTGTAATCTTTCCACAAACTATCAATCTGAGTGCCTGATCCCTAACTCATTGACTTTGCTGCAAATCTTTCAGCAGACTGTAACAGACCTCAGATCAAGACCTTTGCAAGCCATGACTCTCCTTTTTGTCAATACATTAAAAACTTTCTCATAGCTTGCCATATTTACTCCCTTACATTTTTTTTCTGAGATTTTATCCTTTTATCTGGATGTCTAAGCTCAGCTCAATTATTTTATCTTATACCGTATTTTCATTACCCTTCAGAACTTTGTAGCGGACTCTACAGCTGATCAGGAAGTGGAGACCAACTGAGATCCCCTCACAGCTGCATCATCCTATGATGCTATTAATTGCTCTTCTCTGCTTGCTTAAGAGTTGAGAAGTTTCATTTTCAGGCTGTTTTAAGAAAGAAACTAAATGCACCTGCAGCACTAGGTGGTCTACTTTTCTCCCACCTTCATCTTTCCCCCCCACTCTTCTAATAGTTCATTAAGCATGTTTATGCTGCTTTCAGTTGATGAATTGTTTATGCAAACCTTCATGACATAACTGTAGCAAATGCTTTTCAAACGAACAGACTAAGAATTTGGCTATGCTAGTGAGGCTAGTGGCTTTGTTCCAAGACCCATGCCCAGAGAGATATTCAGTTGTACTATGCTCAGCAGTAGAAAAAAAAAAGATTATCTTTCTAAAAGATTCACATTAAGCGTACTGTTGTTGTGGGAGAAAAAGAAAGAAGGGGGGAATGGAAGCAGGAGCACATGATCATTGTTACTGTCCTATGACAGCATAAACTGATGTACAGGTACACACCCCCTTAGATTCCCAGTCATGACCTCTTTCAGTTTTTGTCAATCTGCCAGGGAAAAGGTGTAGGGAAGTCACATACAGATAAATTAAATTCGTCTTGCTTCTCAGACAAGGTATTGCAATAGGAAATTCAGTCTTCAGTGCTCAAGCCAAATAGAGTCTAGGAGCTTTCTTAAGCATCCTCAGTCATTCACATTCTTCATACTGGAAGCTAAAAATGTTAAAGTCATTGGCGCAGCTAAAACCTTTGGTCTGTTAAACATATTAAAATGGGGAAAAGCTATCCTACAGGCACTCTCAGTACTTTTGAACAGCTCTAGTGGAGTCTAGAGAAGGAATTTTAACATAAGAAAGGTGCAAAATGTATTTTGAGTTCCTCAGATATAAAAGATGCTTTACCTACCAAAATAAGAGGTGAGACAGAGGAGAAGCATGATTTGACAGGATTCATAAAACATCTCCAAAATTTAAATATCCCTCTAGTAGGAATCTTACAGTTAGGAGCTCATAGGATGTACCCATTGAGAGATTTCCAAGGGTAGTAAGAAGTCTGTGAGCCAGGCTTGAGGTTCTACAGAAAAAAATCAATATAGAACCAGAACTCCTCCAGGAGGAGACCTATGACCTGACTTACGTACTCATGCTAAAATTGTCCATCCAACGCAGTTCTTCCTGGTTCTGCTAGATACCTATTTACCTCTTTCTTTGATGCCCAGATACATTGGGCATTTCAAGTTTTTTCCTTGAGTGTCTCCACAGGTGCCTCAGTCCTGGCATTGCTTTGTGACGAGGCAAAGCAAGAGTGTCACAAACCAGTACTCCTCATGCCAGCCTCATGCTGAGCCAGGGCTGTTGGTGGTCCCAGAGCTCACCAACAAAAAACAGGCAGAATGGAGGCTAGGTTTTGAATCTTTTATTGGAACTACGAGACATCTGGATCTAGCAGCTAAACCCACATCTCAGTCCTTCACAAACACATTGATTACAGGGCCAGAGGACATGCTACCAAGGCAGAGGAGCTCAGGGAGCTGGGAGAAGGTGCTACCATTTCTGCCAGTTGAAGCTGTTTAACCTTTCATTAAATTAGTTTAATTTCCTGCTCCCTCCAGATAATGATAAAATTTGTGGGATAGGGACCTGCCAGCTACCTGTTCTGCCTTGTGGACACAGGCCCATTTCCATAAAGAGGGTTGCTCTAGAAGGGGAGAGGTGAGAGCATCATCACTGCTTCTGGTGTGCCAGAGAAGGGTTGGGAACTGGCTTTGGGACTGGGGTGCTGTCTTGAGTGTCACCACACTTGGAATCCTCTGGGTCTCCTACCTGCCAAGCAAGTTTTTCACCTGCAAGTCTAGACAGCCTCTTTCGTCAGCCAAATCCCAAAAGTAACTCACTCTCCTGCACGTAGGAGAGCAATTTTCCAACATCTTGGTTAAGGTGGCACAGACAGGGGCAGAGTATAAACATAATTTCTTTTCTTCAGTATTTCCCATTGTATTACTACTCAGCCGTAACTCTGTGTGGGCTCAGAACACAGCTCGGATGCCAAAATCCCCCTAGAACAATCCAGACAGAGCTGGCATACCCATCTTACACTGTATGAATCCCTGCAGATAAATTGATGTCTAAACATACACCTTGAAAGTCCAGCCTGAAGAGTGATTGGACCTTGGAAATTTTTTATAGCACTCTTATACGTACCACTTATACCACTTTATTATGTACCACAATAAAGAGAGCTCTGAAAATAGATAGAATCATTTCTTGGTACTAAAGGCTTTAGATCGCTGAAGAAAATATGTGGGTAAAATGTATTTTCATGGCAAATAGGGGCAGAATTCCAATCTCAGTATTATTTAAAGAAGAAAGCTGAATTCGGTTACAGGGCAGGTCAGACAGATGTTCCACCCAAGGAGCCAAAGCATTACTAACTATTATATTTGTGTTTTATTACAGAGCCTCAGAACCATAGTCATGGCCAAGACCCCACTGTCATGGATGATATATCAAAACAGAACTAATACCTTTCTTGACTTAAGTCTGAGAAACCCACTGGCTTTAGTGTGGTTACTCACACTTCAAAGAGCAGCAAACTTGCCCTAATGTACAAACCATCTATACATTTTAAGCACAAATAAAAACCCCAAGCCCAAAACCAAACACAAACAGGAAAGTATACAATAGCCGCCTGTAAAACTTAGATTCACCATGAAAACTGAGAGATGTATTTCTAACAAACAACAATGTGCCTTTCCTTTTTGTAAACAAAGAACATCAAGACAGTCCCCTTTCTCTCTTGCTTTGGCATTCTTTTGTGTTGGTGATTTCCAAAGACTCAGGCTGGCCCCATACCTAGAATGACAAATTTAGTCAATGTAAAAGTCGATTATAAAACTACTTGAATGAAACCTTGCATCTCTTGTTGGGAAATATAATTAAATAGTACACAAAAATCTGCTAGCACGTAACTCAAAATACGATTATGACTAAACTGAACTGTTTGAATCTGTAGACATGTTCTATTAGCCACACACACAAATTTATTTTACTGATGACCATGACTGGGCTTTACCTCGGCACTGGCCAAAACATGCCGCAAAATTGGAGACGTCTTAGAAGTTGAATGAGAAAACTACTTTCTTGCCTTCTTTCAATCTCAAATAAATAGCAGGGTACTGTGTGTGCTGAAAGGGAATCGTTTATGTTGGACTAAAACAGAGAAGGAAAAAAAGATGCAAAGGCCAGAATAAAAGTAGGCTGGATGCCTGGAAATAAATATGAATATATTAGAAAAATATTTCAAACTAAGGATGTGAAAAATGGAAAGCCCAAAGCAAAAGTAGGGAAGGAACCTAATATAATTCAGTTTTAAGACTAAGAAGTGGCATAATACCAATCTCAGGCAGAGCAAAGTTGCTTCTGAGAACTGGGGAAATGGGAAATTTATTCTCCTTACCTGCTCTGATGTGAATCTTGAATAAATCCTTTGTTTTCTACAGATTTGCTCTGCAATTAGTTCCTAATCTTTTGCCTACAATTCCAGCAAAGGGAGGATGATCATAATGCAACCTTCATGTGAAAGAACAGCAATTACCTGTCAATTGACCTGCAGGATTGCAGGTTTTGACTGTCTGAAATGAAGCAGAATTTAGGCCAGCATAACTGTGCCTTCGTCTTCACCAAGGACTTTCATTGCCAACAGCCCAAGGTTTTCACACTTTAGCCAGAGGAACACCCTTGTCTGTGTGGGTTTGCCAGACAACACCACCACCGTCCATGGCAAAGGCACAGGGAGAAAGATAACAGCACGTACCAGATGATGATTAATAAAAACACTCTTTATTCACTTCCTACCACAAAATCTGGGAAGGCCTTTTCTTCTCAGGTTTCCACATCTTTACCATTGAGAAAATGAAGAAATATCAAACTAAACCTATTAGTTCATACATAGGCAGAAGACCATAAAAGGCTAAATACTGCTATGAAACCATGACCAGAATGAGGATCTTTCTGATATTCCACCTTTGTATTGCAATATGTACTATCAGATAATTTTTTGCTGATTTTGCTGCTTCATGATGAGCAGTATCTCTCTTGAGGCTGCAAAATAAAGAACTAGGTCATCATGTTAATTATAATGCACCAAAAGAATAATGGTCTCTTAAATCCAATGGAGCCTGGAAAGGTTAGTGACAGAAGGACCAAGAAACTTTGTTAAAAAATTATCAGTAAGAGCAAAAATAGAATGACTGCATGAAAAGATCAAAATCAAGAACATGGACAAGAGGAACACAGAAAAGCCTAGGGAACAGAAAATGTACTACAACCATGTAGATACTGAACCAAGGAAAAGAAAGTTATCTACAAATGAAAAAGGTAAAAGTGAAGGAGAGCAAACACAAAAAATATTATATAGTATATTCAAAATATTATAATTTTAAACATCACATAATAAAGAGGGTTTTAAGAAAACACGCATTAAAAAGACGAAACACTGAATGAGCAAGAAAACCCATCAAACCAGAGACCAGACAGAGACAGATAAATAGGCAAGTCAAAAGCAAAGAATGGTGAGAGAATACATCAGGTAGGTTAATAGAAGGAAAACAGGATTCTAGTCAAATACTGGAGGACTTGTTCTGTATATAGGAAAAAATACACGACAGGCAAAGGAGGAATTAGTAGAAAATAAGCCTGTCATTTAATCCTAGAAGCTGGTTAGAACCCGAGCGGATGAGAAACGTGGTTTAAGTGGTTTCTCTAAGATCAGCATCCCAGAAGCCCAGCTAAAGAACATAAACAGAAAGATGGTGTCAATCACGCTTGTTGGAAGCAAAACGGCACAGGAATGGTTTAACTTAATCCCTAAGGGTTGAACATTGACTCTAACTTTATTTTCGGGTTTCGGCCTGCATTTAAGAAAACTCCTCTGTTCCATTTGTTGCCCAGAGATTTTGACATTCCAGTTCTTAACTTTCTTCCTTTTCTCATAACTAAGAGGATCACTAATCAAACCAAATCCAACAAATGTCAGAGGCATTCTTTCAAGGCCAGTATGTGGTCTCAAAACATCTCACTTCTTGGCAATGACTAAAAGCAATAAGATTGGGCCTGAGACCAGATGATGATTATTATTTTTAGGGAAAGGTATTCGTATATTCATATTTAGTCATACGTTCCATCTAAGACATCCTATTCAAAGGTTGGTTCTCATTCCAGTCGGCTATGCATCACTGACTCCCATGGGAACCTCGGAGTTTCAGTGTTGTGCTTACTCACTGGAAAACTCTCTTCCATAGAGACATCTGGTGTCCCATACAACTAAACAGCAACATGGTTTTTTAATTTGGGGGGAGATGTTGCCCCAGCACTTCAGGCTCCAGAGCGTGGGCTCACATTGGTAGGGAACAACACAGATAGAAGATGGAAATGCCTTTCATCAGCTACTGCTCTGCATTTCACTGCTCTGTGAACTCCAGCTGCATGTTGTAAAAACATGGAAAATTGAAAGTATTTAGTTATAAATGAAAAATAAACAGGAAGACCTTATCTGAAAAGATAGTCACAAGTAAGCGTGCATGTATGTAAGAGCACATAAACAGCTGATGATGTAAGATCTCTAAGCACAGTTGTGTCACTCCATAGGATTTGCCATTTTACAGATCTCAGAGCTGTTTATAAGCAGCGTTAGTGTTCAGGATCAAGAAAAGCAGGAGAAAAAACATTCTTCTCTTTTGGAATTACACCCTTTTCAGTGGTGGAGTTGGGTTAATGTAGCTGCCTACTGAGCTTTATGCTAATTTAGGAGCATGTGCAAGACTCGATCAAAAACAATTTTAATGGGTCACAGATAAACCTTCAATGTAATCTTTCCCAAAACCAAAAGAAGGGGGAGGCCTCGTCCTGCAGGCAGACTGCTATCTACATCTCACCTAATACAAAGGAGTCATTTTGAAATGTTGATATCTTGTAAACAAATCAGTGCAATTAAAACTGAGCCACAATCTTTGGCATTTTCTTATTTCCAGATTTCCATCTTCCACTGCCAGTGTTTCAGCTGTACATAGTGACTGCTTTCCTGTACCTGGGCAGTACCACAAAATCCCTTTGACTGTGCATTTGTTTCTGTAGGCTCACAGGGCTGGTTTTTTACACATCAGTGACAAATGTAATTTACAAAATGTTTCCCCTTTTTTTGTCATTATTTATTTCCTAACACATTAGTGAATCTTATCCCCGTCATCTTAGTAACAACATATCTGAAGTTGACATAGGAAGGCAGGAGAGGTTGCCCTTACCACACAACTTTATTGACGTTTCTGCGTCAACTGTAATTCTTGGCAATCCAGTTCATCCTTTCCCAGCCTTGGTCGATGAAGTCATACCCATGACCTTAACAAAGAGAGATTCAATTTCTCCTCTTTTATGTTAGGTGGGCTTTTCAATGTTCTCTAAAGACAAGTTGAGGCCTCTAGATGCCCTGTGAGAAACAGCTCAGATTTGTTTCCCCTGCCATTGATAGCATCTGTGTGCCTCATACTCCCTGAAGAAAAGACATGGTACTGCTTGGGAACTTGGGATCCCAAAGGTAGAAGCGTTTTACATTTCTCTAGTTCACTGAATACCTCAGGACTAGGGCTGCTGGCTAGGTTTCCCATGGAAAGTGGGGCTCTGTGCCTTTGTCACTTCCACCTGTTTTCCCAGTAAAACTAGCAGGCAGATAGCTGGGATTTCATTTGTTTAACATTCAACTTGCATGTGCTGTGTCCATGTCTGTCTGTCTGTCTGTCTGTCTGCTCAGGGACCCACCAAACAATTATCCTCCCGTCCAGTAATTTTGAAGCCATTGGATAATCTCAGTTAAATGTAATGCAAGACTGGAGCTCTCTCTCAAGTGTTTCTATAGCATACAGACTGGTCCTTGACCATGTTGTACAGGATAACTCACATCTGCTTTCATTACACGGCACGGTCTTTGAGGCACTTCTGCCCCTCTCCATCTCAATTTCTCCCACCCTCTTTGTGCTAGACGGGAGGCTGGTAATGGACACAGGATTTGTCCAGCTTCCCAAGAGATGGGTGTAGAGAGGCAGCTGGTGACCCCAGGAAGGGAAAGGCTGCAGACCATCACAGTTCCTTCTGTGCCAGGCAGTCAGCTCCCTTAGCTCCAGGCCATCTGCTTTGGAGTCTGTTCCTGTCACCAGCTTTCCCTTATCTTCACCTATGGTCTCTGTCATTGTAAAATATTAATATGTATTCATTTCCCCTTTCTTTCTAAGAAGCACAGAACAAAAGGGAATCCTGCCTTAATATTTTTTTAATGTTGCTAGGACTGTCACAGGTCACCACCATGCTGTTGTAGGTACAATCTTTCAGTGGTATACAAAAAAATGTTCACTCTTCCAGCAAAACCTGTATTTTTATCAAATATGAAACCTTTGGGAGCTGTGTTAAGTTTGACAGCTTACAATGGAAGACAATAAAAATTAATAGTCCTGACTTTTCTTCTGAGGTGTCAACAAAATTTATTTTATTATGGCAACATTTTGCCTTTCAACAGTTTTTCCATTATTTCATTTTAACTTTTAGATTATAATTTTGACATTGTATTTCTATATATATTCCAATTTTTTATGTTGCAGTTTTGACGTTATCCAAGTGAAACAATACAATGGCTCTAAACATAGCATTTTCTGGAACAACAGGCCTATAACTCACTTATAAACTCTCCTTATAAACTACATTTTGTAGAGCTCAGCAAATAATAGAGTTTGTAGTCTGGGACTGAACCAAAAAAAGTTAAAAAAGAAATTTCATTCAAGCCAAATCAAAACAGAAACTGACATTACAAAAATAAATTAAAAATGGAGCAGACTATTAGAAGAAAAAAGCTTTCCTTTTATTTTAAGGACTTTAATGTCTCTGCCCTTGGATACCTTATTAGCCATTGATTTGCCATATTCAGCCCAGCATCATAAGTGGTCTCCGTCCACGGGAAACCTCTTTTCTTGGTGGACATAATGGGAAAAGGCCTTCCTGGCTCAGACTGTCCTACAGGAGCACTTGTCCAGTGCCTCCCTTGCCAGACAAGACCTCTGAGTGTCTTGAAGACATCCAAGCGTGGGCTAGAATGGCTCTGCTTGGTTGTTTTGGTTTTTTTTTTCTTCTCTCATTTTTAAACTTACATGGGACAGCACTGGTTTCATATAAGCTCTGGCCTGCCACCACCTTCACTGCTGTCACCATCCTTGGTCAGAAAACCACACTGACTTAACTTGAAATGACAGATTTTGTGAGTGGCGACACAGGGGGCAGTTATCAAGCATCAGATCCTGTGAAAGAGGAGGTTTAGAAGCTTCCCAGGCCCTAAAGTGACTTGCCCATCACCAGAACTCCTTCAGTCTCTATAGATAGCAACACGACAGCTAGGTCTAATTGCTGGTGTTGCTCTGACCAGCAGAAGAGTGGGACTTACTTGGCTGCAAATTAGGTTCTTGAGGCTAAAATAAAAAACAGAGGAAGAAATTAAAATCTGAAAGGTTCGTTTTCACAGGAGATTGTTGCCAATACAACAAAACTGAGTAATTCCCTGAGCACTGATGCTAACAAGCCCCAGTTGCACAGGTTTTCTTGTTTCAGGACAAAATTCCCTGGTGTCCCCCAAATTCTAAATGTCTCACAGAATTACTTTTCAGTTTGGGAGAGCTGTAATGTTACTTTCTTGTGTGGGTTTCTGGTTTCTGATAAATACAGGTCGACAGGAATGTCAAGAGGTCTTGCTCTCTCCTCCACCTGGCTGCTTACCTTCAGGAAGATCACAGGAATCTTTTGGAGTTTCCATCACAGTTTGTGCAACTAGCTAGGGAAGTGGGCTAAAAACAGCACCAGATGCCAGAAGTCCTAAATGCTCTAATTTTCTCTACTCCTATTGCTGCTTAGACTGCAACATAATACTATGCACTAAGAATAAGCCTGAACATCTGTCTGACTCAGGCAGTCCTCTTAGTGGATATGCATTCTAATCCTCTTTATTTTGATGTTCTCCTTTTCTGGCTTTCCTGGTTCAGATTCTTGGTCTTATACAAGATAGATCATCCTTCTTCTCTTGCCTTGCTGGCTGAGCACCACATAACTAGAAAGACAGGTTTTTGCATTTGCCATTATCTTACTAAATTGTTTTACTAAAACTAGGAAAAACTTCGTATTTCCTGGGATGCTGAAATCAAGGGTTAGAGTTTGTCTTCTGCAAGCCATTGAAATCCAATTCAAACTTTTCAGAATGCTCTCCTTTCTCCTGAGACTCACCTGGACACTGCTATGAAAAACACTTCCTGGAAATGGTGCTTGAAGTGGAGAAACAACTTCACCATTGTGCTCCTCCACCTGCCAGGTTCTCTTCTCACCAACATGATTGTAGATTTTTATTGCTTGTTTGACAGTGCCCAGGAAGGAACAAAATGCTTCACAATACAGATAAGAAAAGCCAAATTACTGCCTGCAGCAGTTTGGAAGCGTGGCATGGTGATGGGGATGACAATAGAATAGGGGAACACAGTGGGAAGGAAAAATCAAGTATGAACAGTGAGATCATGCTGCTGTTCCTGACACTTGCTGTGCAGCATGAAGGGGCATAAAATCAAGGATTTCTAAATTATAAAACACAGTATTCCATTTTCTTGGAAGCAGATTTTCTTTCATAAAATCTTGATTTTTAAAGAAGTCTAAGTCAAAAATAAAAAAAATCAGAGTTGTTGTCACCAGCTCAGAAAAGTATTTTTACTTCAATGGCACCATGATCACATGAACTCATATTTTTTCCAGAACGATAATAGGTATTGAATACAGTCTGAGCCAACAACTAGTATGGAAATAATGGCATCAGAAATGTTTGATTTCTCAAATATTCTGCCATTTTGAACTGTAATTACAGCATAACATTTATAGAATATGAATTAATTACTAAAGTTTTCCCCCTTAATTTTTGTAAAATAGCTTTCAAATGGACCTGTTGTTGCTGCTTAGCAAACTGCAGACAGAACAATATAAGAAGACCTCTTTGAAGAAAAATGTTGTGATTTCAATAGATTTTAATGCTGTTCTACTAACAAAAGTGTTTGATTGCAGAAACTACTTTAGGCTCATCAAATCCCTAGTCTAGCTTGGGAAAACAAATCTAGGAAGCTCTTTATTTTCATGTATTTTTCTAAGTGAAAACTGCACCATTGACTTCATAAGATTTAAAACTTGCTGCGGTGTGAGCCACAAGTCTTTCTGCAGCTAGTTACAGTGTTATTTCAGTCTGAAATGCCACCAAAAATAACTAGCACAAACTCATTATTTCTAAAGGAAACAAACTTATTTTTGTAGAAATTCCGAATGCATACATTTTTGCATAGACTTGTAATGTCAGCTGAGGGCAGTGCTAAAAATCAAACATCCTTTAAAAATATATGCCTTCTTGCTGTAAAGGATTTGATGAATCTACGCAGCAAGCCAGCTTGGATTTCTTCAAAGAATAGAATTCTAATTGTTATTATTCATATAGCAATAGCATCTAAATACTTCTGTGATTGTCAGGCCTCAGGGATGTTAAGTAATGTGCAAGGAAGACAGATGCTGCTCCAAAGCATTACTGTTCAAGATGAACAAGCAGCACAAAGGATAGGTGATGGGGAAGACAAAAGACACAGAGCAAGGAGTGATCTACACAAGACATGCAAATGAAAGAAGATGAAATTAAAATCTTAACCCCTCACTGCAATGCCTTGCCCAAACAGATGAATTGTCAATATGGTGATGGCACAATGGCAAGACTGAAATTCTAGCCCAGCACAATCAATGGCAGATTTTCTCAGCAGTTTCAGACTAAGAATTAAAATAATTTTGAAAACCCCACTGGGAGCGACATGTTCAGCTCTGGGGCCCACCCAGCATAACAGACATGGACCTGCTTGAGTGAGTCTAGAGGAGGGACATAAAAATGATCAGGAAGCTGGAACTTCTCCTATGAAGACAGATTGAGAGAGCTCGGGTTGTTCGGTGTGGTGGAGAGAAGGCTCTGGGATGACCTTATAGCAGCCTTCCAATACCTAAAGGGGGCCTACGAAGGAAGATGGGAAGGGATTCTTTATCAGGAAGTATAGTGATAGGACAAGGAGTAACAGTTTTAAATTGAAGGTTAGCTTAAATGGGATATTAGGAAGAAATTTTTTACTGTGTGGGTGGTGAGACACTGGAACAGGTGGCTCAGAGAAGATGTGGATGTCCCATCCCAGGAAATGTTCAAGGCCAAGTTGAATGGAGCTTGGAGTAATCTGGCATAGTTGAAGGTGTCCCTGCCCACGGTAGGGGGATTGGAACTAGATGATCTTGCAGATTCTTTCCAATCCAAACTACTCTATGATTCTAGAAGGGATTTGAAGGCGATAACACCTTATCTACCGAAGTCATCATCAGAGGTCCTACTGACTGACTGACCAAGGTCTTGTATTTCAACTCTATGCAGCACATGCGTGCTCCCAGAACTTAACTCTTTTTGCACTTCTAGAAAGTTACTGAAGAACTTTTATCAATACTCAGTGACCTACCTCTAGTTTCTCAAGTTATCTACATTTGGAGTTATGGAAAAAATTCAATACAGAGAAGGAAATCTTCTAAATATTTCTAGTCAGGCTTTCCTAAATATTGATTTCCTGTGAATTCAGCTTCTCAATTTATGGCGCAAGTTAACATATGTACAAATATATTTCATTATCCTAAACTGCTGTGTTCTGAAGTCTGTGAGATATATTCTAAATACACTGACACAAATTTTTCATTTCTATTTTAGTGATGCACTCTTTGTGAATAAAATATACAACAAAATCTAAACACAGGTTTAGAATCGCTTGGTGGAAGCTGCCTTCAGATTCCAGATCCAAAGAGATGGAGATTCCAGCACAGCAAAAGACTTGTTCTAATCAAAAGTATGTTAAATTTGAACAAATTCAATTATTCACTTGAAATAAAATTGATTCCATAAGTTATTATTTCTTTTCACTGTGAACAGCTTCTGGACTAATGGACTAGTTTATTACTAATATTTTTTACTCATAAATATTCACGGAATAATCAGGATGATCTTCAGATTCAGAATGTTCACCAGATGTTCTCTCTGACCACTTTTTGTTGTTATTTATGCTGTGTGATTAGCCACTCGAACCATATGGCATTGTTTCTTGTCTCTGAATCAGTGACAAATGCTTAGATCTGGACAGTGATGAAAACAAAAGTTCATTTGCATTATGAATCTTCAAATGAAAAAATCATGTCCCAAAAACCTTTGCTTTTTCATGAATTGTGAATATTTTCACCCATTCCACGTGGACATCCAAGTAATGATGAATAACATAATACATAAATTAATCCTAGGGCATTACTTTTTCTCAAAGTTTGCACAGACCATTCTTTTCTCATTTGACAAGCATCAGCTCTTCCATAGGCTCTAAATTTTTATGACAGCTACATTGTTTGGACTTTTGTTGCTATCATCATCATCATCATCATCATCATTATTATTATTAGCCTTTGAACTTGTTATTTCTTCAATTAATTCATTGTATTGATTCAATCAACATATTTACTTTTCAAAACATGCTTTCAAATAAATATTTCTGGGCAACGCAGACATACTGGCTCATTTCTTTAAGAAAACAAATACCATTTTAGGAATATTAGGGGAAAAGCCATATAAATTGGCACTTTTCTTAAAGATTTCTGCACATAGCAGCACATTTTTTCACAGTTATATAAAAGTCAACTTTACTTGAACATTTCTGAGAAAACTAACACTTTTCTTCAATATCTGGAAATGATTCCTCCATAAAACCAATGTGTCCCAAACTTCCAAAATTTAAGACTATTAAAAACATAGTCCACATGGCATATTTCATAATACTAGTAAATTCTATTTGTCCCTGTTACATCGGTCATCATCTTGATATCTAAATGCACAAAGTTTAAAAAAATGGTTTTCCTCTTTAAAAAAAATTAAAATCTGACTTCTCAGGGATCACAGAAATTTACTTCACATAATGAGCAAGAATTTGCTCTAGTCTCAGCATCTCTATTCTCAGTATCTTTAAATATGAACTGAGAGAAAACATAAAAATATAGCTACTGTTTAAATTTATAATTTTGCTATCTGCAAAACGACAAGGAATTCGAGGGACACAACAGTTCAATCAGTTTGGATTAAAACACTCTTCAACCCATGCAAATATAAGGTGGTATGTGTAAGAGCGGCACAATTCACAGTACTTGAATAACAGCATCTCCTGTGAGAGACAGTGATAGGAAGGGTCTTGGGGCATATGATGTGGAAGACCTGATCTGACAGTAGTGTTTATCCCTTCTCCATGCAGAATTCTGTGAAGCTGCAAAATAGAGGGGATCCAGTCTGGGCACCAAGCAGCAATGGAATCTGAAGTTTGGCCAGCCCTTCCACAGGCAGTAGGTTTCTGACATTATTTATTCTTCAAAAACTCAGCCTTTTTCTTCCATCATGCCAGTGTTTCATAACAATAATGTCATTTGATAATGAGCAACATTTCTGAACAGAAATAGTAGAAGGGAGTCCTGCTTGTCAGTGGTGTTTTTCCTTCTTGAATCAGAATCTTGTTGCTATGCTGCAGTCACATAATTAGAAGGGTTGCACTAGCTACTGTAACTGAGGAATGCTTCAGGAATTATCCACTGAGACTGACAAATCTCAGACCATGTTTTTCACGCAGGGACTCTAGAAAATAAAGCAAAGATTTTCACAACCTTCTGGCATGTGTTTTTCAGAATTATGGATAACATCATGCCACTTTATGAGGTTTCTGTTGTATCACCAAGTGGTGCATTTGTGTAACAACTATGCACAGCCTGATATATCCCACCCGAACTGGATTTACCGGGCATGAACAATCCATGCAGATCAATGCATTCATTATGAACTTAATTATGGCTTCCACATGTACTGCAGCCAGACTGGAGCTACTTTACCTGCGTAGTAGCGTCCAACCTGCCAGAAGCTACCAAACATACAGAGGATCATAGGTAAGAGTAAATTGTGCCCAAAATTCACTTAGATAAAACTACTGAGTGGAAAAAAGGGTTCAATAAAAAACAGACATAAAGTACTTCTAATGTAGACTGCATATTTTACTGTAAGTCTGGATTCCTCCCTGACAGTCCTGAATTTGACTCCAAGGATCAGCTTCCCATGAATCAGGCAAATCTGATAGAATCTCTGCATTTATTTCTGTGCACATACACACACCCCTCCCTAAAAATATTACAAATGTGTAGGATATGCCACTTTAATGTATAAGAGATACTGATTATACTGAACATTCAGAAAACTTTCTGGTCTGCCAGTGATAAGGAGAGTGAGAAAAAGAAAGGAGGGGCAAAGGAAAGGGAAACGGAAAGGAGCAAGGCGAAGTAAAGAAAAAAGAAGAGAAAAGAAGATAAAAGACAAAAGGAGAAGATAAAAATCCTAGTCCTTCACATAAAATAGATCTTTTCAGGCTGCACAAAAATGCCTGATGACATTGCTTGTTTGGAAGAACTGTTTCTCGTTATATCCCAGAACACTTCTACTACTTCCAGTGCTGGTTCAACTCAGTCACTTCACTCTGGAGAGACCCATATGTTTTGGATAAATAATCCACAGTGGTCTTTCTGTGCTTTTCACCACTTCTGCAGTACTCCAACCATTTGCCTGTGTTCTCATTTAACTGGCTTCATTCCTCTAAGCCTATTGAGTGCTGTCATATACTTTGTTGCATTTAAAATGACGTTTGATTACTTTGAATAGATGAAGAACCTGAGATAAGGCTGTCTGACCTATCTGTCAATAGCATGAAATAAACTTCTTGGTTGCACTTCTGGCACTCTCCTTGTCTTCCATGTCTTCCAGCCTTTGAGCAGCATATTAATCACACACACCCTGACTGATCACCATCCAACTTCAGCCCTTCTGGAGGCTCAAGTTTTTATGAAATTGCACCAGAGGATGAAGCCGGCTGGCTGCGCACAGAACATAAAACCAATTAAGCCAAAAAAAACTGGTAAAGAAATGTGCAGTAAGAAAAAATTCCTTAGTGTATACAGTAACATCTATAACTTCTTTTCCTATTGGAGTTAAATATAGTACAGAAGGATAGTTATTCATCACTTCTATCGACAGCAATACCCATGCAACTACATTTGCAGTAGCAGAAGTCATACTTAGACTGGAGAATATTCAGGCCTTGCAGCATCAGTCAGGAGGAAGAAGCAGGGAATGAGCTCACATGTGAAGCTGCAAAATTAAACTAAAGGAGGAGATGGAGCAGGAGGCTACTGCCTAGATCCATATGAATACTCTGCTGAAAATGAAAGGTGATATTTTTTCTTCCAAACTTGGAAGACTCCTAAAAATATATCTCATTCTTCCAATGAAACTGGAGGGCTTCCACATAGGACCTGAATTTCACCCACAAGGTCTACTTTGGACTAAGGGATTGGAAGGGTTATATTTTTCTCATAATATGTGTGTCTCCAAACTCAGGTCTTTGTGGAAACAGCAAATACTCATAAATAAATAACTGTAATTTATTTGCACTTGCATTGCATCATAGAATCTGTTTAGGAATCACTATCTCATCACTATCTATATTTCTAAGACAGGAAACTTCCATGACCAAGGCACCTTACATTCCAGGTTTGGGAGGAAGTGGAGAACTGTCACGCATTAGAATAGTATTTCATTTGTATAAAGACCTTTTATTAAATATTAAGGGGGGAGTTAATTTTTATCATTATTTTAACAGAAATCCATTTATTAATTGATTTTATTTTCTTCAGGGCACCATGTCAGTGACTTGACACCACCAAACATACCTCTACCAATATAGCCACATGAATTTCAAACAGTTAGCCAGAAAATACTTATAACCATTTCAGAGGTTTGATTTCAGTTATATCCTTTGGGATTCTCAGTTATCATTGCACATACTGAAAAATGAAACTAGCAACTGCAACACAGCCCTTCCATCTCTGTTTACACACTGTAGAAAACATAAACAACCAAATCTGCGAAGCATGGAAAGGGAAAAGGAAAATTACATAAATGAAGCTGAAGAGAATGACAAAACAAAATCAAACACTTCAGATAAAAGAAGAGCAGAAGGCCAAGTTTATGTCTTCAGTTGTGCAGTGGATTATTTCCTGATGTACAGTTTCTCACAGAAGTGATTCTGAAAAATAAGAATATCCAGGGCAGTCATTCAGTTCTATATAGTAATATCAATAAGCTATCAATGTATTTCCATCTTTGCAAGATAAAGAATTTTCTATTCGTTGAAGCTGCAGACCAAAAAAATTTTAAACTCCAGTAAGTTTTAAATAACAGCAATTACTTTTTGTATCCTAATTTAAAACATATGCCAAACTAAAACAAGGTTCAGTTTATTTATCTCTTCTTCAGAGGTCTCACTGTTCTTCACGGGTCTCACTGTTTTGCTGCCAGAAAACATCTTCTCATTTCTATTTTGAGGCCAGTGATGGTGAAGTGTTCAACTCTAACACGCTTGGATGGCACATCACAGAAAATGTGTTACATGGTCCCTACCAACAACCAACATCAGTGCAACAGCAGCAGAACTCCTTCCTGTCTGGAAGTAACAAGTAACATGAAAATAAAATTCTGTCTCCCTCCACCCAGATGGAGTCTCAGTGGGCCAGGCTCAGGCAGACTCACAGAACAGCAATGAGAGCTCCAAATTCTATCAGTCAGGATGCAAACCCGCCCTAAGCATAAAGAGGCAGGATCCTTAATACAGATTATAAAATCTCTTGCCATCAAAGAGAGAAAATACGTTCCTCCCATTTACTTATATTGTGCAGGTCAAACTGTACTGACTGTTCTAAAGTGGCTTCAATTCAGAATAAAAGCTCATGTTGCATCTAGACCAAGGCAATCCCCAGTCTCACAATACATCATTTTGTAAAAAAAAAAATATGCCCTTAATATTTGCAACAATTAAAAATAAATTTCTCTTCTTAAAAAATGAGCTCATGGAATACCTGTGTTCAAGAAGTCTACAAATGCACCAGACATGGACCAAGCAGTCTCCAATCTGCAACACTGCCTGGTACACTACAAGGTTCCCTGCAGGACACTGTTATTGCTTCCACTAAATTACCAAGGCACAATTAGTTTTGTGACAGCTTGGTAAATTTGGTGATGTGGGATACTTAAGCAGGATTTGGAGTTTTCTGTTGGACATTTCATTCTGTTATTGCTATTATTGGCATATTTACTGTTTCGACATTTTTTACTGCCTTCTGTAAACCAGTAAATCTAAATAATTTCTTTTTTTTCTGGAATTTCTTTTCCAGTGAAACCAACCCATGTGCATGCCATGTGATTAAAAAAAAGAGAAAACAACAACAACAACAAATGAAGAAAGCCCAGGCTTCTAGAAAAAAATAAAGAACCAGGCTTAAAAGGGGAAAAAAAAATGCTGACCATTTGCCTGCTTAGATGTCCTCTTTTTCCCATGAAAACCCTTTTTCTTCCCCAAAATTTTGCCTTCACCAGCAAAAAAAGATTTGAACTTTTTTTCCCTTTGAATTCTTATGAACTCAGTGTTTATTCATTGGAAAACTATCCTGAGAAATGGACTGCCTTATCTTACTACTCTCTTATCTTTTACACTTTTCACGTGCTGTTCCTGAGAACAGACTCAGGGTCTAACCCCAATTTGCTGCAGTCAATGTGCTTTGAGCCAGGTTGAAACCCTGGATTATTACAGAATCAGTCATCAGCCACTGCATAAGCAAAAGATTGACCAGTTTTTATCACAAAGCAGCCCTCTCATTTCAGCAATACCTCTGTTGAAACGTCAATTGCTAACCACGGTGTCTGGAACACAGTCTCTGACTTTAGGAAAGCTCTGGACAAAACAAAATCCTTTCCCAGAGACTGGACAACTCAAACGACTAGAATGAAGCAGTACTGTGGTTTCATGTTGCATGCTTGTAATTAGAGTACAGATTGATAGTTACTTCATTATCATCCTTCAAATCCTTCCTTAAGCTGTCTTTTGCCAAAAAAAAAAAGAAAAAAAAGTGGCAATGCTATTATGATTGCTTACAAAGCTAAGCCATACTTTCTCACTCCTGCTCAGTCTGCATCCATCTATTGCCTCATACTAAGAAGCTCTTTATTCTATATTTGTAAAGTGCTTGTTAAAATGGGATCCAGACTCACAACTGGCTGTCCTGAGCATCACAAGATGAAGGCATGTCAGCATCAGGTTTCCCGGGTTCGAAAGGTTGATAATCTGATTCCGTCTTTTAAGTTTACCTTGAGAGGTAGCACAGCTGATCTCATAAAATGAGTGGGTTTATGTTTCCATGGAACAAAAAGAGTGCATGACCTACCATACTGTTTTTGATGCATTCAGCAAACAAATGCGTTGTCCCAGATGCATAATGCAATGCCATCGCCCATGCCATGGCTATCTGTGTTGGCAGACTCTGCTGTACACAGGCTCCCCTTTTTGCTGACACCACCGCACCCATGATGAAACGAGGCAGCCAGCACACATCAGGTGGCTGTCAGCTGGGACAAGATAACGGCACAGTCGGTGGAACAAGACCTCTATCCTCAGGTCTGCAAAACAAGTGACCTCCAAAACCTCCAGGTAGAGCACCACCATTTTTCCTGTCAGCAGCATTTTACCCACACTGGGAGTAGGAAGGAGAGCCCAAGCCCAGGTTCTTCCTATATAATTAGGAAAAATTGAGGAGAACTTGCTGAAGTAAAGTACTTAGCTCTCAGGCAATGCTAATGAAGCTCAAGGGATGAGCTTCCACTATTTTTGTTAAAAGCTTATCAGGAACCTTATTACCAGTTGAAAAGCCTACCCTATGCTGCTGTCAGTCATCCTGAGTTAGTCCTTCACGGTCACTGGAGGTAGAAGACAGTGCTCTGGTCCTGGTGCTGCTGATACACCCATTATCAGCTCTTCCCAGAGGAAAACAATGTCAGCAATGGCTGCTGGTGATGTGAATGCTCTGCTTTACTATACTGTGCTTCCCTAACAAACATATTTCTCTCAGGAATTAATTTTCCTCAGCCTCCATAGCTTTTTTTAACCTGGGAGGTGTGGACTTGTGATTAGCTACAGGAGGAGCTATCACAGTCGGTGGAACACCATGTTCCTGAGGTCAGGACCAGAGTAGCCCAGTAAAAAACACCCAGCATCTGGGAAGGGTCTATTTTCCAATGCTGGCATTTCATTCCATTTGATTATTTTCTGGAAACCACGGTCTCTTGCATATTTTTAAGTCCCAGGCAAAACCAATCCAGCTTGTTCCTGAAATAACTCCAGCTCTATTATGGCAAGGCAAGAAGTCAGGGATTTGTTTTTCTTTCTCTCCTGGTTTGTTATTTAGTGCTTTTTAAGAGACATGAATGTGGCAAACATCAAATTAAAACACAATCAGTCTCAACACTGTATTGACAGTGAAGACAATGCTTTCCTTCATACTCATTTGAAGATAGCTTATGCCTGTAACAATATGTCTGTCACCTCACTACACGCAGAACTACATGCACTGCCTTTTAAAATGTACAGGGAACAGAATAAAACATTTGTAATCAAGCTTAGTTTCCTCCAAAATGGAAAAATGACATTGGAACAGATATATGCATTCAGATGCAGATGTATACAATTAAGCCCTAAAAGGAAAATTAAAAAGTTGTGGTTGAATCCAATAAAAAAGATTTGAAAACCACTGAAGGTTGCTTGTAATACATGTCTTGAAAATAGTACCTAAATCTGAATTATCTGTGAAAATCTGCGCCTTCATTGAAAAGCTGCAGCTTTGCCTCCTGTCCTTGTATCAAAGGCTTGAAATTTGGCAGAAAGGCTGCACTAACACCAGGTAGGAATGGTATGTCCAATAAAAGCTGCCCTAAGTCTGGCTAACATTCTGAAGAAAAAAAAAAAAGGCAAACGCAAATACTTGTCAATGTCTGGCAGCAAAAATATCCCAAAATGTATTTCACTGAGCACGATTCACTGTGCATTGATAGGGCTTGGTCAGGACTTTACATGCAATTGCTCTTATTACCTCTTGCTGGAGCCCACCATGGGGACAGACACAAGAAATAACCAGAGGGAATTGTTCCCTCCTGTTTTCTCTCTGGACACTTAATTTTAACTCCTATCATGCTATTCAGATTGATCCAAAAAATTAAACCAACCAAATAATCTGAGGCTTGTTTCATTCTACAAAAAACCTCATCTTTCCAGCACATCAAAGAACCTCTTACTTGATCATATGTTGGTGAGAACAAAGTTTCAAGTAACCTGATCCTAAATTACAATGGACATTACTTCTACAACTCATTCTTCTAACAGAAATTTAATTTGGCTGATGACTCACAGTAAAGCCCTCCCTATTTACAAAAAACATTCCTGAAGTAGAATATCATTTTGCACTGACTGAAACACGAAACACATTCCCTAGGGAGGCTTTGTCCATGGCAGAATATGTTGAAAAATATTGTTACATCTTTTGAAACTTTCAAAATTTGACTTAAGCACAGAAAGACTGGGAAGATAACTTGCTCAAATTATGCTGTTTTTAATTTGAATACGAACTTTTCAGTGGGAAGGTGGTGTTGTCTGGGTTTTATTTTTTCTTTTTTTTTTCTTTTTTACATGCTACTAAATGAATGTTTGCACTGTACAAACAGTAAAGATACATATTTACTTCTTGAAATAGCAGGTGAATTTTTTATTTCTTGAAGACAGCAGCCAAGATGAGAAATGGCATTTCTCAAGAGCTGAACGGCTGCTGAACACTAGAACTCTGCTCTGTTCCAGTCCAAGGGAGTCTCCAACTGGAATCAGAACAAGTGTATTGAAAATAGGTCTTTTCAGAATTTCTTAGTGAGAACAAGTACCTACCAAGATTATTAATTTTCTTGCATTTTTTATTAGACATATTCTTTAATTTTTCAAGATTCTTTGGCAATTTCAGCTTATCCAGGACAGAGGGAATACTATCGAGATAAGGGCATGAAGCAGAATATATGCCAAGATACTTCACATGAGTCGGTCCCCATTTTTTTTTCCCAGTAAAGCTGATTCAGTTATTCTATGCTAAAGGCAGAGCAAAATATGCAGAGGTGCCAGAGAGCAGCTGACATGCACTGAGATCCCAGATTGACATACCCCAGTGTAGTGCACCCATGTTCCCAAAACTCATGTACACAGGCATCTCTTGAGCTGTGCGGGCTGACGCAGTTCACAGAAAGCCCCTGGAAGTTCAGTAACTGACCAGAGACAAATTTCTGTCTCCCCCTCTTTCTTCACTGTTGCAGCATGCAGGAACCTTGCCCCACGCATCTAAATTCCCTGAAACCAGGTCCCCTGGATGACAGACCTTGCTGGAAATGACAATGTAGAAGAATATGCATTCCCCTTACCAACTGATAAAAACATCTGCATAGGAACTTAATAATTAAACTAGAATAATAGAAATGCACTGCATTAAATCTGAAGTGCCCCATCCTTGTCTTACTTAAGACACTGACAAACACAGCTTGCTAGTATTTATTAGCTGATGAGAGGTTAGCCAGTGCAGTTTTAGATTCTTTTCAAAGTGAAATAGGCTGTCATAATTATTTATTTAGCCAAATAGTACCCATCAATATTTATTAATGACAGGAAAGTAATGGAGATTTGCTTTTGAATAAATTAAAGAAGGACTAATCTATGGTAGTTACATAATGCAGAAATGACCTGTTTAACCTTTACTTACATTTCCCAAAACACTTTCCCAGAGTGAGCAGCCTGTACAGAGAAAGGAAAATAGGCAGACCTGTAGAACAGTGTAATGTTCCATTACATGTAAGGAATATGATGTAAAATACCACTTTAAACTGAACAGAATAATACATTCAATGTGAGCTCACTGTCATTTTATACAATAAATACTAAATTGCTGTGTCTAATATCCCCTTTGCTGCATCACATTTCCTGCTGAAGTGCACTGTGTGCAAAGGGAAAGGATCAAACAACAGCCAAGGGGATTTGCTGCCTGCAGGCCCCCAGCCCACAGGCACACTGAGGTTCAACAGGCACTGACCATAAGCAAAATAACCAAGATGTGTGTCTGTGGCAGAAGTCATCTCAATGACTTCTTGAAATCAGAGCATTCTTAAGATGTGTTCGTGCTTCTGGGAATGTTGCTGAAACTGATATTGTTATCAAATATTTAGTAGAACAGAATGTTAACTCTTTTATGTTTAAACATTCGCAACATTTGCTGATTATTTTTTCCCAGACTTGATAAATTTTTCACAATCTCTTCCAGTACATAAACTGAGGGGCATCAGCTGAGAGGAGAAATGGGCGGGCTGAAGCTAAATGAATGAAAACGCTTCTTCACACATTAGGTCGCTCAGCAGCAGAAGTCTGTTCTGCAGTATGTTGAGCTAAAGCTCACATGGGCTTGGTCCTACTGGGCCAAGCCAAGGGGCTGTATGGGACAGCATCCAGCATCCAGCAGGGGCTCCAGACTGAAAAAGGAGTAAGACCCCTTACAGCTGTTCTTACCTGCTTAGGTAGCCCTTCCCTGCTGGCCTGAGTCCTTTTTATTTGGACACTTTCATTGAAAGGACATCCAAATGA
This sequence comes from Ifrita kowaldi, assembly GCA_013398055.1. Classification (NCBI taxonomy): domain Eukaryota; kingdom Metazoa; phylum Chordata; class Aves; order Passeriformes; family Cinclosomatidae; genus Ifrita; species Ifrita kowaldi. The sequence continues at coordinate 764,182 of VZRS01012612.1, forward strand.
GACTTCAGTGTGATTTCCTGTACACCCGAGTCATCACAAATTACCCAGGCATCTTCATTGACTCTGGAAACTTCAACTAATTTATTTCTTTCTTCAAGAAATTACAAGTAAAGTGAATGCAGAAAGTGGGAAAGGTCTTGAAGTCTGTGATAGACAAGACCTCTAAAAAGGGGAAAAAACTGACTACAGAAAAGAGCAGTTCATAACAGAAACTATGTTATACCAATGTTAGTATACTATGTTATACTAAACAGATAGAAAATCACATCAAGATCCCTGACATTGTGCTGAAGAGATGGCCAGGAGTTGGGGTGACCAGGAGATAAGATGGTCTGACAGCTTTGTGTAATAAAAAGTCAAGAAATGCCTCAGACAGGCAGCAAAGCCAATGGGATTTGCTGCACAGTCTCAGTGGATTCATGAATCCAGCCCAGCAGCCAGACCTTGGTACTCTGGAGAAACATAAAACAGAAAAACAAAACAAAAAAGTCAGCAAAGAGTGAACATATCAACACAACCAGGGCTTCTTGGTGAGCAGCTTTCCCTTAACCTGCTCAAGACTTGAAACTGCTATTTTGCTTCTCAGCACAATGAAAATTTGCCCTGTGAAACATCTATTACTTGATCACCTGTGACAGACATTTGCAAACATGACCACAAGCACATAAGATTTGTGAAGCCAAGGACAAACCCTCTCTTATCCTGGTTTACATACCCAAAACTTGCTATCATTCTACAGCAACAGGCAACACAACAGGGCTTTTTAATAATATATCTGATTTAAACTTTACACAACATATGCTGAATCCTTCAATCCTGAGCAAGACTGGGAGAGGAATATTCCCAATGCTATGGTTCAGCCCCTGTTGAACTGAGACAAAATCATCACTTGTTTAATTTTTGGGATTGGCTTGAAACCTTGGCTATGTTAAATCAATGAAAACACTGCTGTTGGCTTGAGAGAGCTTAGCATCTATGAATATACTATTCAAAGCTGGGATAGGGAGAAAAGGCTGTAAAATGCAGACGGCAAGGAGTTCTGCAGCACAAATGGACCTGGTCCTTCTAGAAAAACATAAGTGTGTGTTCCCCAGCCTCACAGGGTCCATGAGACCAGAGTTTGCCAAGGTGCTTAGACCAAGAGCTTCTCCAGAGAGCTGGAACTCAGCCCTCTTCCTCCTTCCAGCCTCTGTCTCCCTCTTGGCCCTCCTCTACTGCATCTCACTCAGCCTGTACCACTGCCACCATCCCAAAACTATGGAATTCGCTCAGGGGAAAGGGCGTAAGATTTCACCTCAGTAAATCAGTATATTTTTCTCTAGCCTCCTGCCTGGAAATGATTGCCCAGGAATTATATAAAAATGTTGAAAATTCCAGTTTTTCCAGCACCTTCCTATAAAAACAGAAAAAAAACCAGAAAAAAAAGGTCAAAAATCTTGAGGCCAGTGTCCAGGATGGAAAATGTCAGATAAAACGGTTAAAATTTAATAAATTTGTTTATGTCTAAGAATGGGACCTGGTAAGAGAGAGTACTAAGGGGCCTCACACACCACTGAAGTGTGTCCAGGTTTGAGCTGCACTGGAAAGTCATTTGGTATTGCCAGTACTATGCAGTGGCTTGTAAAGCAAAAGAAGAATGACTATCATTTCTGCACATGAAACTGCTCAGTCAGGATAAACTCCATTTGGGAGGGCACAGCCATGAAGTGTCTGACCTGGCCAGAAATGTGGTGACATAATAGGAACCCGATTCAAAGACTCTTACAGCATACAAGGGGAATACCAGCTGCATCAGGGACCTTGGCTTGGATCAAGGTTTTATTGACCACACGTTGTGTCAGGAATGAGGCAACTCTTTATTTTAATAAAAAGAATAAAACTTATTAAGGAGAAAATTAATTAAAAATTGCGATTAATTAAAATAATTCGGGATCCATAAAATCAATAGATAAAAGAAAACAAGAAACCCCGGGTACACAGGGATTGAAGACTTTAATGGCCGGACCGGCTCTGAGTCCCTTCTGCAGAGAGCTGCAACGCTGGGGTGACTTTAGCCAGCCTAAAGCCAAAGCAATTACAGTGTCTCTTGGTGAGAGAGAGAGNCGTTGAAATCTCCTGCTGAGGTTTTCAGGTGCTGCTGAATTGATTCATTGCTGGCTGATGGGAATATGACACCCTTCAGCCCCACGGACTCCTGCACTCCTGACTTGTGTGCTTGGTGGTATTTTGACCAGATTTGGGATGTAAATGGGATCTAGGCAAAGATCTGAGCAGTTTTCACACCTGCTAAGCGTGATGATTGATGGCTTTTGTCCATTTCTCTTTTGTCTTCACTCACAGGCAGAGAAAGTGTACTGTCTCTGTTTTATCTGACTATCTTTTATACTGCTATCTGTACTTCAAAACACATTCAGGTGAAACAGCAAATGCAAAGTCTACATAACAGACCGTAATGGATGTATCCAGAGTACTTGAAATACCTTCTGCATCAAACCTTTTCAGCATTCTTGGAAATTTTAAAAAGGCATCCGTGCAACAGAAGAATAACAAATACAGGCCATTTTATCACACAGCAGAAAATAACAAACTTCTAGACACACTTAAGTCCATAGAAAAGAGGGCTTTTTTTTAAAGAAGAACCTTTTCACTTTAAAAATTCAAGAAAATAACATTCTTTAGACCATCAACAAATTACCACTTTGTGGTCTCAGATTAAGCAAAACGTTATCTTCTCATCACAATTATTGATAAATATCTATTTTGGCATCCACTTGTGCATCTAGCATGCCTGCCTTTACCCATTCTGGTGGTGTAAAGGGTTTTTTTCCACATGAAAATGTCTCTTACTTACTCCAGACCTGAGCCAGAGGTCCAGCTCTGAGCCAGATTGACCACCCTGATTCCTGGCAATTCAGAAAAAAGTGATGATGTAAAGGACTCAGAAACACACCATGATCTTCTCTTGACCATGACTTGCACAGATCAGTCAGGCATGAAACCAATTCAGTGCATGAATGACTTCTCCAGCACAGCCTGTCGTGCCTTCTGAGGCCCCAGATGCCCAGAGGCTCAGCTTTGCTTGCAGCACTTTACTCTCCTGAGCTGTCCTCCTCCTCTTCCCTGACCCTGCGCTGCCATACCTTTCCTCCTCAGAAGAAGGGAGCAAGGATGGAGAGGGAGAGGAATGGTGGGGTGCCACACCAAAGCCTGTGCTGGAAGGACAGTTTTGGGGAGTATCACACCCGAATGGAAAAGCCTGGGATGCCAGGCGCAGGGAAGTTCTGTTTGCTGCTGCTGCACCCCCCCGCCCCTGCCAGAGCCAGAGCTGGGGTGGGGGAGAGGCAGAGGGCCCTGCCTGAAAGCATCCTAACTTGCTGTCGGAGAGCAAGAGGCCAGCTGCTGCTGAGGACAGAACATCATCCACTGCTTGGAAAGAATTAATATGCAGTGAGACGCAAGCTTTGGATGCAAAGCTGCGGTGCCTGACCCCGCGCCAAGGCAGAGCCTGGGCTCCATGGGTTACAGGCATGTCTGTGTGGACAGAACGATGATAGGTGAGCCGCTGGCTGCAGTCAGGGCAGCAGTCCCTATGGCCCTGTGTTTTCCTAGCTAATATTTAGTTGAGATGCCTCCAAGGAAAACCCATGGGATGCTGGTGCTGGTGATTCAATAAGTGTCATTCTTCCCTCTGAGTCAGTGCACAACCATTTCCCATAAATGGGGTGAATAAGTCCTCGATGGCTGGAGAGAGCAGTCTTTTAGGCCAGACATAAAAAGCAGAAGTCCTGAACAGTAGTGTGAAAAACATTTGTAACTACAGCAAAGTGAAAGGATTTTCCTAGCTCAGTATAAACAAATGGCTTCACTTCTGCACATTTTGTTAAACCAGTATCAGGCCCATTTTCCATTGAGAACAAGCCAGCTTCAGAGAAAAACTAGTCCTGGTTTGGGGTGAAAATGACTTTTTTATTATGTACGAACAAGGTGATATTTTTGTCTGGGTTTTGTCCTGCAGTGAGGGATGTGAGGTCAGGCCGTGAAGAGGAGCCATTGCACCCAGCGCACTAAAGAAGTGATTGTGACGGGGGAGGACCACCACAGTGGAGCTCTGCCTTAGGAGGGGTGCCTTAGGCTGGTGTCATGGTTTGACACTGGTCCAATGCCAGGCACTCACCAGAGCCTCTCACTCACCCCCGTCTGCCACAGCTGGGCAGAGGAAGGAAAAGGAAAAAA